>JBAMIB010134685.1:0-13645 GCA_037177415.1 Kaempferia rotunda
CTGGACACGAACAAGCACTTAGACTACTAATCTCGAGCTAACTACTCAAGATTTCGTCAACCTCACCAAGCACACAAAGCTTGGTTTAAATAGAGAGCTGAAACAACTCAGCCTCTGCGGCAGTCGCCTGCTCCATGGACCACGAGGCTCATGTCGAGGAGAAGATCGAATCCCTATTGGCTACCAAATGAACTTTGTCATGGATGTTAGGGAGATGATATACAAACTATCCTACTGAATAATGATGTAGCATGCACTCTGGAGAAACTACAGTGTTGCAAAACTTTTCGTATTTGATATTTACTCTTCTTTTGACCCACTGAAGTTTCAGCCTCTCGTTAACCTCGAGACAGGTGCTTTGAAACCACTAAATTTGTTGGTGAAGGCCAAAGACAAATGATCACAGCTTGGAAAAGGACTTCCTGCCTTCCTCATGCTTTGTCCTCTGCTCCTTTTGTGCACCAACTTGTCTCTTCCCTTCATTTCCTGATAAATTTCCTTTGGGCCTTGCACATCTCTCCCCTTCTAAATCCAAAATGCTAAATCGTCTTTTCAGATTCAACACTTTGTTTGCAACGTGATTAAGCTCTGTCTTTGCATGCCAACGTTAACACGAGCAGGAATTCTATTGCATAACTTATTGTGGGCTAAGTCTGTGCCGTGACCAAGTTTTGGCTTCGTATGAAAATTTACCATGCGCAAGAGTTTCATTCATGATAACTAACACTCCTGGTGAGTTTTCTGGCTTATCTTGGCCTGACTTGATTGTTAGAGTGCGATCCTATGAAAGCTCATTTCCATTGCATCCTTGTGGATCGATCTTCTACCGAATTGACTTTACCTCGAGTCTCAAGGGCGATCAAGTCATGATCCACACACCACATCAACAATAACATAGAGCGGTAAATGAGTTAAGCCAAGTTTATTTGGTTAGGTAACCAAACTAAGCTTAAAATGAACTACTTGTTTCTTTTTGATAAACTTAAATTTGATTCGTTTAAATGTTATTAAATTTCAAATTCGTTTGATTGTTTGAAATTTTTATATTTTAAACTTATTAATAGTTTGGATGATTATTGAGTTTGATAATATAAATTTATTTATTCATTTTAAAAATTTCTTTATTTATTTATCATGTTGATAAATTTTTTATTGATAAATATTGTTTGCAAATGTTGTTTATAAATATTATTTACAAACATTAACGAGCTGAACAAATATGTGTTAGATCTTCTTCGTTTAATTTACCAAGATGTTTAATTAAGCTGGTGTATTTTAAAAGAACATAAACAAATTTTTACCAAAGTTCAACATATCAACTTGTTCTCATTTACAACCTAAGTAGATGTATTAGTTTGGCCTGGGACAATGGTGCTATGGTTAAGCCCTCTAACTCTCTATTTGGAAGTAGGTGAGGGAAAAGGAAGGGAAACTTTTTACCCTGTTTAGGAAGGAGTTTAAGGAAGTGAAGGAGAATGAAGGTTAAAACTTACCCTTGCGAGGGGAAAAGAGATCAAATTCCTCAAATCGGAGGGTAAGGAAGAGGAAGGGAACACAAATAAAATTTCTTTGATTATTATCCTCTGCCAGAGCTTGAGGAGGATGAGATGACCGAGACTCTCTTGCGGGGCAACAAGAGTGGAGGTGTCACGCGACGATGCGAGTGTGCTTGAGGAGGCGAGGCCGACGGTAAGGAGACACCGCTGCTGGCTGTTCTTCAATTGCTTAATGGAGAAGAGGGAGGTGGAGGGCAGCAACAGCAAAGGAGACACATGACAGTGTGAGCGTGCTTGAGGAGACGACGCCGATGGTGAGGAGACACCACCGATAGCTGTTAGCTGTTCTATGAAGAGGAGTGTAGCGATGAGTGCGTCGCGCAAGGAGGGGAGTGCGAGCCGAGAGGAGAGGTTAAGTGAGGTTTTTAATTAATTATTTCAATTAATTTATAATTTAAATATTTTAGATAGGCCTTTTCAACAAAATTATTTATTAATCTATATAAATTTATTTTAAAATAATAAAAATATTTATTAATTATATATATATTTAACTTCTTATTATTAATTGATTTTATTTATTTAAAATAAATTTATAATAATTTATTCGTGAGGATAATTTTATAATTTTTATACCTTTAACCTTCATTCAATTTTCTTTTCTTCCAAACAAGGTCACATTGCCAGAGATTTTCTCTCTAATAAAAATCAAGATTAAGACTATTATATAAAAATACTGACGACTTTTCGTTATAGAATATTTCTACGAGAGCCAATCACCTGTAGATATAGTCAAAAGTTTGATATTTATTTTTATTTTTTTAAAATGTATTAGCCTTAAAAAAAAAAAAAAAAGGCGCACGGAGGCTGGGCACAGACAAAAGCATCCATTTCCCTATCCTTCTTCGTTCGATATACTCCGTAAACAGACTGCTGAAAACGAAGCAGCGACGGCGGCTTCCCTCCTCCACTCCTACTCCGGCCACACATTTCATCTCCCCCTCTTCCGAAGCTTCCTCTTTGACGATTGCGGTCGCTCCTCCTTGTCCGTTTGAGACCGCTCCATGTCTTCTTCCGCCGCTTCCTCTCTCCGAACCGAGGACATCCACGCGGCCATCGCTAAGGCCGCGGAGCTGCGGTCGTTGCATGCGTCGCTGGTCCAAAGGATCCAACTTGGTAGCCCAGCCGCTCTCTCTCCGCCCTCCGGCGCTTCCTCTTCACATCTTCCCCGCCGCTCCAATCTGTTTCCCTCCGCCGGCGAAGATTACCCCATCTTCGCGCCCGTGAGCAATCTCGAACCCTAATTAATTTTTCCGAACAAGCCAAGATGAATTCTTTCCTAATTCCCTCTTCATAGGAACGCATCTGGATTAATTCACACCGATTTCCCTATTTTTATGGATTATCATGCATTTTCAGTCGATCACTTGTTCTGTTTGACAGAGTAACGAAGATGAATCTTCTCGGAGTTATCGCTGTATCATCGGTCCCGAAAGCCGAAGCTTTTCTGAAACATGGAGAGCCACCAAGCTCGGACAGGGGAAGATTGATGAAGCAGCGAGTGCAGGCAGAAGCGAACACTACTCCACTCCATGCAGCGAGCACAGCTTCAGAAATGAGCATCCGTCGAAGAGGATCTCGTGTTCGAATGCTGTTTCGAGTGCTTCTCTCATCCAAACAGCTCGCAGGTCCGCCAACATCAGTATAGAATCAGCTGGAAGCGAACACAATTACTTGAAGAAGCTGAAAAACATGAGCCTTTTGCATGATTCGGAACCACAGCCACGGGGGTGCTCGAAACACCGACGGCGGCGCATTCTATCATGGTTGTTTTCTCGGCCGAAACCGAAATCCAGGCTAGAGATGTCGCCGGATGCAATGCAATTCAATGAAATGGGGGCAGTTCTTGATGATTGGGGATCACTTTCGTTTGAGTCCCTTAAGAGGGGCGCTGCGGTCGATCAAGTATCGGAAATGCGATCTTCGATCGGCGATATGCAACAGAAGCTAGCCTACCTAGAAGCACATTGCCAAGAGCTTAAGCAAGCATTGAAGCAGGCAAAGATTGGCAAGCAACAGCTGGTTTTGAGCACTCCTAGTTTGTCAGTGATACCGAAATGTAACGGCGGAGCGGCCGCGAACAAATCATCTATGCCGGTGAGCCATGAAGCAATGGCAGAAGGCTTCATTCAGTTGCTAGCCGAGTCGAGGCTCTCCATCAATCAACTCTGCAAGACTATGCTGATGCTCCGACCTCATCGAGTGGCAATCAGCAGTGGCAGCCATTCCAAATTGTTTCTGCACCATGTCGAAGCTCTCGTGAACCAGTCGCTCTACCAGGACTTCGAGAACTGCGTGTTCCAGCAGAATGGATCTCCAAAGTTCCTCGACCCGCAGCAAAATCGTCAGTCGAACTTTGCGGCGTTCATCGCGATGAGGAACTTGAGCTGGAACGAAGTGCTGCGGAAGGGGAGCAAGTGCCACGACGAGGAGTTCAGCAGATTTTGTGATAGGAAGATGAGCGGCGTTGCTGCTTTGCTGAATTGGCCGAGACCTTGGCCGGAGCAACTACTCGGATGCTTCTTTGTAGCCGCCAAGTGCGTCTGGCTGCTCCACCAGCTTGCATTTTCGTTCAGCCTACCATTGGCGATCTTGCGAGTCGTCGAGGACCAAGACTTCGATCCGATTTACATGCAGGACGTGTCCGTGGATCGAAGGGGAACGAGAACCGCAGTTTATGTCAAGATCATGGTCATGCCGGGATTCTACGTTCAAGATGGGGTCATCAAGTGTAGAGTTCTTTGCAAACACTAGTAGATCGTTGTTTTTTTTTTTGGTGTGGTTTGTGCTTCTTCTTCCGTTGTCTGTTGAAATTGTCGATCCGGCATTTGAACTGGAATTTGTGTTCCTCTTCTTCAAGTAAATTTCTTGATCAAATAAGCAGCTGTAATTTCCATCTAACCAATCATTAAAGTGAGATTTTGAAAGAGTTTTAAGTGATGTAAATTTCTTGATTTGTTTATTTTAACTGTACTTTATAAAATAATTGATTGATGGAAATTTTGAATTGATACTTTTTAGAACTAATTTTAATAAAAAAATTCATATAACAAAAAATTTGATGCTAACACGTGATCGTCACATGCAGTTTCCATAAGGTCTATTTCTTTAGAACACCGATCCGTGTGCTCTTGGTGAAATAAATCTTGACCGTTAATTATGCAGATCGAGCGGTGCCTACTCTCAGTTTTTTTCTCACATTCCCGCTTCCAATGGCGCCATGCCATCTCTATATAAAGCACGACCCTCTAGTTCTTCCTACGCATCAATTCTACCGGCTGTAAACCCTAATCAACCCTATTCTTCTCTCTACCTTGCTTTGCGATGGCTCGCACGAAGCAGACGGCGAGGAAGTCCACCGGCGGGAAAGCACCTCGGAAGCAGCTAGCGACGAAAGCGGCGAGGAAGTCGGCGCCGGCAACTGGAGGCGTAAAGAAGCCACACCGATTCCGTCCCGGCACGGTAGCGCTGCGTGAGATCCGAAAGTACCAGAAGAGCACGGAGCTGCTGATCCGGAAGCTGCCCTTCCAGCGCCTGGTCCGCGAGATCGCGCAGGACTTCAAGACCGACCTCCGATTCCAGAGCTCGGCCGTCGCCGCGCTCCAGGAGGCGTCCGAGGCCTACCTCGTCGGCCTCTTTGAGGACACCAACTTGTGCGCCATCCACGCCAAGCGCGTCACCATCATGCCCAAGGACATCCAGCTCGCCCGCCGCATCCGCGGCGAGCGCGCATAGTGCCGTTTTCCCAGATAAGAACTGATCGCTCCGTTCAAGTCCCTTGTCGTTCATGTGTAGTAGTTGTAAACTTAATTTCATCGCAGCAATCTATTTGCTTTGATCTTTTGGTGGATTTTGTGTGAAGACTATTATCATTGAGAACAATTTAACAAAATGTGCATTTGATATTTCTTGGATATTGACGTTGTTCATCACACTTCATATCCGTTTCTCAAAATATGCAGTGTCTAATTCTTTAGGGCAATTATTGCTAAAGCTCATTGGATAATCTTGCTGACGGCTGAATATGATCGAGGTTTATTAAACATTTGATTAAAAAGTTGGAATGGTAAAAATTTCAGCAGGTAAATTCATACAGATAATTGTAATTACTGAATAAGTTCATTTCCCTAACCGCCAAGTTGAGAAATATAACCACAACTACACTTTCCCAAAAAATTAAATATGTTTTGAAGGCCTGCTTATTCTTATCATCACTAGCTCTGCTCGCCAACAATGCTTCATTCATCTTCATCAAACATAAACAAAGTTTTGCCACAAGAATAATTCAAAACATCAAAAGATTCATCTAGATTCAATGATAATCGATAAACTACTGGTACAAGTTTGCACTCGAGCTTTTAATTTTTTTTTTTTTTTGTTGTATTGGTTTTTCATTTTATGATCTTGTAATTAACATCCATAGTTTTGGTTTCAAACATCAGTTAAGCCAAAGCAAAATGGCGTTCCTTGTACAAATAATTATGCCATCTTATCCTCCTCCAGAATGATAATATTTCTGCAATAAAAATATTCCCTGTTAAACAAACAGTCATGGAAAAGCAATGAGGGATTTGACAAAAAATGTAGTTAATCACTGAAGATAAAATAGGAACAAAGTTACTATTGCAAGGTTAGCAAGTTGTTAGTAAAACAAAATTAAAAAATACATAAAATCTTTGATAAAGACAGGACTATCGATAATGGGACTCTATTATTTCAGTGATAACCACATGGAAACCCATAGATGTCACAAAGTTCTCCATGGTTAAAGAACAACAATGGAGAAGTTGATTGAAATGGATTAGTAATAGGCTTCTGTGATATGATTCATATGCCTAAGGTACATAGAATAGAAGGATGACAAAATGAACACTTATTTCGCATCCTGTATTTAAACTGTAACATCTTGCTGGCAATGGAAAGGTGGTGTTTGATTCATGGTGTAAAATTTTTAGCCACGCGGGTTGCGATTTCAGATAGGCAAAATTAACCATTATGCCAATTGATTGACACATGAAACTCATCAACACAAATGACACGGAGTCATCAACTCATGAGGCTTGCCAAGCAACACTGCTTTTGGGTTTCCATGAGCTAGTGTTCCAACGATGAACCCCGGGAGGCTTCTGCATGCTGGAGGTTGGCAACAAGAACAGGAGGTCTTCCACAAGCTAGGGTTTTATAGGAGGCTTAAGCTGGAGGTCTATGGTGAGATCTTCCACAAGCTTCCTCCCCATTTCTTCTTCTTCCCTCTTTGATCCCTCCAACAGATTGGTGCCGACCAGCGCTAACACCATTTCTCGTTCAGACAGCGAATGAAACCCCGATAAGAAATCGGAATTTCAAACCTTGATTTGCAAAAAGTTGAACTTGCTCAAGTTATAAGTTTTATCTCTATATACAAACACATAATCCTAAACCATATAGTTCTTTTGTAATACTTGACATTTGGCTGGAGATAAAAAAAATGTAAAATCATGGCAACAACTCTCAATTTAAATGGCATTGTGTGCTAACAACCAGAGATAAATTTGGAGAAGAAAAAATATAACATAGTAAACTGCTGCAGAGAGAATTATACCTCAATATCATTGTCTCAGTAGAATGACAAATCCATTTCATCGCATATAGAGGAGCCAGCACAGCAAATATCCTTGAAACAATACGTTTCCTGCAGTTACATGGAAAAATTAATTCCAACAGAGTTTACCAGAGCAAACACAGCAAAAACAGACTAAGCAAATAGTATTTCAACAATGCCATCATTCAATGCATCACCAAGAAAGTTACAATGCGTTAGAGAAAGATGAGTAATCCATTGCAATTTCATCAAAAGGAAGGATCAATTTTAGATTGTGATTCTATCTGGAATCACTAGCTGATGAGAAGACATAAAATGATCTCCATGCTTACGTTTTATTATACACAAGTGATATAAACCTACAGACGCAGTCCGCTGAAGAAATCAGAAAGCCTGATAAAATAATAGTCCAATTGAGTCAGCTATAAATACACTTATTGGCATATAGAATTGAAAAAAATAACAATGAGACATCATTGCAGAACCTTATATCTTTGGCAATGACCGTGTTTCCATCTTCTGCATCTAGATGGCGTAGCACGACTTCTTCCAAACGACCATCTCTATACGCATGCTGTGAAGGTTAATGTCATTTGTTAAATGAAAAACTCAAACAAGATTTTTCAAAAGACGAATCAATTAAAAATATATATAGTCATTGATAATCAACAAATAAAGAAAATTGGTGATATCAATTTTCTTTAGAGAATATGTTCAAGACAATATAAACTAATTGTTGATAGTGATAAGATAGTGATAACAACACACTTATTGATGGAAAAGATGATTAGCCATGAATTTCAACTATTTGGGATTGAGCATATGGGCCTTATCCTATTCCAACCATTGAGCACTAACAATTTCTAGTACCATTTTGGATCACTTTGATCATGTTAAGTAACATTATATACGGCCACATTTATTCCTCACGTCAACTATTATTGATTCAACTTATCTAACTACAAAGTCCACAAGAACATATCCATGCCAATCAACACCAAACATTTTTTTTTCATCATGGAAATGACATAAGAAGAGCTCTGAGGCTCTGAACTCTTAGAAATGGAGATTCCAAGCATGGTCTTTAGGGCATAATAGTATGTGTGCATCGATCAGGTTAATTCATGTGAATTCACAAGAATACATCCAGCATGTAGGATTTTAATTCCCAATCACTATTTTAGCATTCAACTTAACCAGCATCATGATTTCATAAGCTGTATTCTTAGCACTGTTCTTTACAATATTTGTAGTAAGCATGATTGGGGTGATTCTGTACGAGGAGATGTAAGCATAAATACATGTTTGTCCGATTGGAAAAATGAGCTATTAACAATTGAAAAAAAAACAAAATAAAACTACAAAATCCATATATAATCATGATAAGTCAGGCAATATGAAGAATGGAGATGCTCTTATACACGCATATGTTTGTCTAATTGTACAATGATATCTCCAATCAAAGGATGAGAAAGAAGTATAACTAAAGCCCCCATATGTATCTAAGCATGAAGTAGTATGGCAACACAAAGAATCTTCAAGGAGTGACATATCACCTTGTAGAAGCAGCTAGTTCCAAAAGGGCATGTGCCATTTCCAAAGTCAAAGTATTTGCAATCAATTGATCTGACAAATTAGACAAGTCAGTGATCTAGCATAAATACACATTCTAGTGATATCATCTTAATGACACTAAGATGTGGTTCAAGAAAACTGTAAATGATGCAGTTGCTGCATGTGGCACAATCACAATTCACAAGAATAGCTTATTTATTGAAATCGTTGCTGAAGAATAAAAGATAGATTTTCCTTTAGCATTTAATCAAAGCCGACTGATAATTTGATAATTGGACTGCAACTTCATGTCACTTAATTTTAACCAAGAGAAATAAATCCATTGGTTTCATTATTAGGTTTCAGATCAAAATTGTTAGAACTAGAACAACTCAATTAAACTAGATCAATCTACTAGCCTGAAATAACCACTTTTCATTGAGGATACTGAACATGGAAAGAGCAATATAAGCAGCAAAAAATACGAATTCAACTATTATTGCATCCAACATACGTAATTAGATTATATATCTTGCCCTATCTACTTAAAGCAACAGATAATTATCTATTGCACACTTGACAAATTAGCTAAGATAATTGAAAAAAAATATATATATGATACTTGAGTTTGGTTTTGTAGCTGTCAACGATCTCCTGCTTTTCCTCCTTTGTGGAATACCAGATGATACTAGGGATGACAAAGTATGATAGCTTTCGGCATATAGGACAAGCCCTTAATGCGGAGTTGATATCCATTCCAGATGCTGGAGAATTGCCACGCCAATTGCGAATACACGAGATACAAAATGGATGGTCACACTCCGAAAGCAACCCAAATTTCCTCTCAGCTGGATTGGGTTTAGAGTGTACTCGGTCAAGACAAACGCTGCACTCTATTTCTTGACTGTATTTCAGGGCTTCAAGGTGTTTGTTATTCTTTTGACACATCTTTATATGTTCCTCTCTTTCATTAGGACGGAATGGATGCAAGCAATGTTTTCCACAAATGGTACATAAATCACCATGGAGGCGAGGGCAACTTTGTCCATAAGGACATCTACCAGCGGCAGCAAACGAGCAGATGGGACGGTCAGAATCTGTTAAATAGGTAGGATGATCTCCAAGCTCATCATTTGAAGAAGTAACAGTTTCAAAATTACTTGTCCATACAGATGTAGAAGGAAATTTGTGGATCAAATTCATTGTTGATACATCTATGGATTTGCTAGGTTCCAAATCATGTTCTCTTGCTGAAGGAACATCAGACGTGTGAGTTACTTTATGAGAACCCGCCGATGAGCGAGGATGAGAGTTTGGTGATAAGAAGAATGATGGGCCTGATGAATGGGTACGAGAAACTTTTACATGGTCATATCTGCAACGACTACCATAAGAGCAGACACCTTTCTGGTAAAAGGTGCATATCTGTAATAAATACACATTAGAAACTAAAGCAATTCAGTATAACCAAAGGAGAAACAATTTTCAATCTGGACAACAAGATGAGGTAAAGGTTACATTGTTGGCTTGATCTTGCCAATCATGGGAAAACTCACAGTGATCCCCCTTCAAGCAAGCTCCATGCATAAAAAACTTGCACAAAGTCCTAGATTAACCAAAGAAAAAAAAAACATCTAATTAACTTATAGACATATTATAAAACAGAGGATTATAAGACAAATATATACAAAATTTATCTTTACATGAAACATACAAAACTGACTATACTTATGAAATTTACAAGGGATCAAAAAATCTGCATACTCAGCATTAACCAATAGATATTCAGTAAAACTAAGCCATAAAGAATTGCTGCAGAAGAAGTTTAATTGATTTTAATTATTTGAACAGTTGTTTTAATGAGATGTGTATAAGTTTAAGTAGGATTAATGGTAGTTTTTAATTCTTTCCTAATGCCTATATAAGTAGTATTGCCAACATACAAAGGATTATGAGGATGGTATGAACTATTTATTTACTCTCTTAATCTTGTCTCTTTCCTCTTCCTATTCCCTCTCTTTCCTCTCTTCCGGTCTTCTTCCACTGCTTATATTCAACTATTAAAATTAAAAATAACCTATTAGATACAACTCAATCCATTGGAAATTAACCCAAACTATTATTAAAAAAGAATCTACTGTTAAAAAATAGAACTGGAGAGATCAGGTAAGGTAGAATCACAACATTGCATTGTGATAGAAAATAGAAATGTTGTCATGTCAAGACCTAGTACAAGAAACAAGGGTGGAGTCTACATTTGATGATGCCTGGGAAGAAACAAGCTTGCTGCACCGAGATTGGAATCAGTAAGGATGAGGTCCAAAAAACTCTTGCCAGATCAAAGGCATCTTTCTCCCTTTTTTTGATGAAATTTCTCCCCTCTTCATATAAGGGCATCATGGCCAAGCTTCCTATCTTGTTTGAATTTTGTTCAGTTAGCTAGCCAAACTATTTAGATTTAATTAATCACTTCTCAAAAATAATTTGCACTATTCTACATACCTTACCATAAAAACGTCCAGTGGATTTCCAAATGAACATTTCAACCTATTTTCTTGTACTCCATTATTGCTTAACTATCAATTGTTTATGATTTCTTTCTTTTTTGCTTTGACGTTTAATCTTCCAACAATGGAGACAAATAGTATGAGAGTTTTATTATGGATAAAAAAAATTCCTATAGATGGTCAAATGGTTTTTGCAAGGATGGTAAAATTAGTATGAGTGATAGGTTCAATTGTTCAGAAAAGCTTACTAATGCATTATATTAGTTGGAAAAGATTTATAATTATTTAAAAAAATCAAAAAGAAAAAAAAAGAAACAAAGAGACATAACTACAAAAACACAAAATATATGAATTTGTATTGCTCTGAATGTATTATGATTTTATATGAATTCCTTGCATAAAACTTATATTTTACCTATCACTGTGATTAATTCAACAATTTTTGTTAGAAATTCTAATAATTACAATCACTTACAATGTACTACTGCAGAGAACAAGCTGTGAATCTAAAATATTTAGGGTGGAACCATATCTCATTTATTGAACTGCATAAGGCTATAGCTAATTGACATCTTTCCCTTGGAGAGGGTTAACAATACTAAAGTTAGTGCACATAAAATTTTTGATATTGTTTCACATTGGCGTTAGGATCTATGCAACCCTTAACCTTTTATATCCAAGATCCTTAAGCTGCAATCGTTTATTATTTTATATATAAATTTAGTATCTTGTGTACTTAAAATGTGAATTCCATGCTATATAACGGTATTTATTCTGCAGTATCAAATTTTTTTCTCAGAGTTATTAATCACAAAATAGCTACCCAATCCAACAAATGGCTCAACAAAAAGGAAACTTTTGTGTTAAATGGTAGTGAAAAGCCCAAAAGCAAATTGGAAAATTGGGGCGATGTAAATATATTAAATTCAGGTGAAATATTCCCTATGCAATTTCAGTCACAGAATTCAAGGATGATTATACTAGAAGCAAACCACTAAACGGAAACACAACAAGAATAACAGCAGCAGCAGCAAATAGTCAGACGGAAGCACGAAAGTCAAAATCAGTTCGAGGAATTAGACCGATCGTAGATCCCTTAGAGTAATTCTAAACCGAGACACGGAGAACGACCCTAAATACCTCCTCATATCGGACGGACCCGAGGGAAATTTGGTGGAATGGGGCAAGAATCGGCAGGATCAGGCAGCCAAGTTCGAGGACGCGAATATCTGGAGGAGAGCGGTCAACGGAGTCTCCGGACGAGGAGACGGAGACGATCGGCGGATGGCGGAGAACGACGGCGCGATAAAGTTAGATAGAGGGAAGAGAAGATACCGAAGGAAACGGAGCCGCTTCGGTCGTATATATAGCCGTATAGGTATAAGGTACTATGGTATAATGGTAATAAGCTATTTTTGGCTTTTTCTTCAGGGTATTAATTTTTGTTTTAAATATTAAAAAAATTATTTAGGTCTCTTTAACCGTAACTACCCTTCACCACTCGTAATATTGGATTGCAAAAAATTAGACTATAATATATATAAAATGAGGGGAAAAAAAATCCGATTTAGTCCCTTATTTTTTTGACGTGTTCCTATTTTCCTCCCTCATGTTTTACTTAATCCAATTTAGTCTTTCAATTTTTGAATGTTTTCTTAAATTCACCCGTACGTCCAAATCGCTATTAAACTTGATCGGAAGACTTGTTTAACCGGTCATCGCAATCTATGTAAGGGTTTTATTGTTGTGTTGTTTCCCCATCCGAGAGATGACCTAGAAACATCACACAGCTCACATAGCTCGCACCTTCTTCGCTGATGTGAGGAGAGGTATATCTTCTTGCTGTCAGTTGTCATTCTTTCTTCTCTCTACTTCCATTTCACTCTCCAACAGGTCTCCCCTCCCCTTTCACTATTTTCTCTTTGTTATTTTAATTTTAGCTTATTATTCATCTATCATCCAGTTTTTTTAACTGATTGATTACTTTCTTCTCAATTGGATAATCCTTCTCACTTTAACTTAGTTTGGTACAGTTAAAAGAACACAGTTAAAAAAGAAAGCTTAGTAGCAATGTAGAGTTCGAAATTTAATCACAATGTCATAAGTAATTTTGGCTATTGTACGTTTTGTGTTTACATTTAAAAATAGTGAGTCTTTTACAATTTTTAATTTTTTATTACAATTTATACTTTGCACAATTTATACTTTTGGTCATTGGAAAATAATGTTTTTTAAATTTATTTCTAATGTAGGGCAAAACATATGTTGTCTTTGTTGGACGTAAACCTGGTATTTATGATAGTTGGGCAGAAACACATAATGAAGTGAATAAATTTAGTGGTGCTTTACACAAATCATTTTGGACCAGAGAAGATGCAGAGAAAGCTTATGATGAATTTTTAAAGAAACAGTCGAAACAACTCACAGCTACTTCTTTCAGTGATAAC
>JBAMIB010134892.1:0-25102 GCA_037177415.1 Kaempferia rotunda
TCAATCTAAAACCAAATTGGTTAAAACAGATCAGTTAGTTTGCTGGTAAACGCAAACACCACTAAATCAAACAGATCAATTGGAAAAGGTGCTGGCATCTTAAGATCTATACTTCAAAATAGTAAACATGTCATGGTTAAGAACAGCGGCAATACAATTTTGTCAGCATTTCTGATGAAAGGACAAACGAATAAGCAACGAAACAAATATTCGAACAAATAGCTAAGGAAAAGGGGTAGTAACGAGAATTCAGAAGGTTACCAGACAGAGATTATTGAAATAAAGAACGAGAAGAAGCATAAACAACCAAGATCCAACAAAATTCCGATCTAACTAGTCGATGATCAGGGGGAAAAATATCCATAAACGTCAAGTTCCCAGCGTGCTCGGTAATTTCCACATCAAATCTGGAAGTAAAACTCAGAAAAGGTTACAGGCTCAAACCTTAACACTGTCGTAGCCAGCAAGGTGGAGCAAGGCGTACTGGAGCATGCATCCATGGCCGGCGGAGAGCACAAATCGATCTCGGTTGAACCAATAAGGGTTCTTCGGGTTGTACCGCATGACCTCGTCGTACAAGATGTGTCCTATCGGGGCACATCCCATGGGGAGGCCGGGGTGTCCAGAGTTGGCCTTCTCGACGGCGTCGATGGCGAGGAACCGGATGGTGTTGATGGACTTCTCGACGAGAGCCTCAGTGGCGGCGGTCTGGAGCGTCTCGACCGCGGCGGCCTTGACGGGGATTACGCGGCGAGAGGCGGTGCGGGGAAAGCCGTGCTCATGGTATCGAAGGGAGGAGGAAGAGGCAACGAGAGATCGGGCGCCGAGGGCTAACCCGGCGCCGGAGGCGGGGACGGCGAGGCGGTCGGCGTGGGAGGCGGAGGAGGAGCTGCGGATCGAGACGGCAAGGCCGGCGATGGCGCCGGCGGCGTTCACTGTGGACGAGGCGGCCATGTCTTCGATTCCTCCGTCTCTTCTTCTACTTCTTCGCTCGAGATTTGGATTTAGAGGAACTGGCGTGGAAATATAAAGACTGCGACATGGCCAATAGCTGGAGAAGAAGCACTTTGATCCGTTAGATCAAAGGTCGGATTAGATCTTGACCGTTAGAAGAGGGTAGGGGACGACTGCTCCGGGTTGGTCTGAGAAGCACGCTTTTGTTATTTAGGACAGCATTTTGATCAGTGACTTTGAGCTAAATTTTCAATTAATCTGGGCTTTTATGTTAAATAAAGGAAAATTCCAAAATTTTATACTTTTTTTAATATAAAATTAGATCTAATTAATATTAGAATCTCGAATTGATTGAAATATTTTATTTATTTATTTTAATATATAATGCGTGCATATGGCAGCGTGGTTGACCCTCCATATATATTCTTTTGACTAAGGTTAGCTTTTTTCCACTAACAACACTGTAATTATATAAAATTCAATTGACCTACCACCAAATTCTATTTAGACCATTTATAGTTAGTTTTTTTTCTAATATTTTAAAATAATAAGAAAAGAAAATAATTTTATATTTATTAATTTGACAAAAGATCATACACTGAAAATATGAATTGAGGGACTAAATTATAACTGTGCCGAAGTGAGGCATTTGCAAAGCTACGGCACTTGGATTGGTCCAACTATTTTATAATTAATTATCAAACTCATTCCCTGAAAAAAAAACAAAATATTAAATTGGCCTTCTAGTATTCTACTTCGACCCAACCATGTTTATTTTTTATCTTTTACCCTCAACGATTACAAAAATTTTTAAAAAATGATTAACCCAAATAGTCTAATTGACTACTCTGGGTGGCCGGTCCGGTCTCATGAAAGTTTCCTACCGATCACTAAGATAAATCGGGAAGCACTCGCGGTGGCGATCCAGAAGCCCAACATCGCTTAATTGCGAGTTTTATTTATAGGAAAAATCCCTGCAAATGCGTCATAACTAAAAATCGAATTGTGGGTATTTGAGAGACAACTGAACGTCTTTATCACTGGTGGCAAAAGGCGATTCGCTCGCCCCTAGCGCCTCCGCCAACCCGTCCCAGGGCCAACACGAAGGAGGTAAATCACAGGGGCTATTAGCCCAAACAATGACTAGTGCATAAGGGAGGGAAGACACCTGGCTTCACCAGGATTTGAGCCCCAGACCTCATTTGTGGCAACACTTCACATAGTAGCCATTAGTCCATTCCGTAGGGATTAAATGTCTTTATCACTGCACCATAACTTGGGGGCAATGATTACAAAAATTCACTTAAGTTGAATAGGAAGAGAAACTTAAATTTTTAACATTTTAGAAAGTAAAGACAAGTTTAGGGGGAAAAAAAAAGTTATTTTGAAGGTTAAAGATTGCTTTGACTAAAAAGGCAATTTGTTAGTTGCCTTTCAACTTTTGAATCATAAACTTTCTTCCCCAATCATGCTTTGGGAGTATTTTTAATCATTCAAAAGAAGGGTCCTACTTAAATAGATCAAAAGTAGCATTGAAAGGATTTATAATAATGAATTCTTTTGGGGGTTTTAAAGTAGTTAGGTAAAGAGTATGTGGAGGTGCATAGGAAAGGTAGATCAGAACCGAATCAAAACTTTGATACCAAACCAAAAGGTAGCTCTAATGTTTCAAAAAAAAAAATGATAATGTTTCCAAAATAAGTTGTCTTTGATATGTTTTCTTGGTAAAAATATAGTATACATTGGTGAAAATATCTAAAAATCTATAAAAACACATTTTATATTTTTAGGACAGTTTTTCATTTTTAAGGTGTTCACTCATTAAGTTGTTAGTGCATGAGGGTTTCGGGTATCGAATCGGATTCTTGTTTTTGAAAACCCTACTTAGGTGTGAACTAATTGTGCCCCTAGACAAGGCTAGTTAGTTTGGTGGGTAGTTTGGAAGTCTAAAAGAGGAGGGCACATGAAATGTGTTTGGTGAGGCAAACATTTTATATATATTCACACGAGCATATATTTAAGTATAAAGTGGGTTTGGTGAGATCAAACAGCTCTTTCTTTCCCTCACCTACCTCTCAATCTAAATTCATATTAAGGACGCCACCAATTTTGAATAAAATGGATTCAATTGATTTTTTTTAATATAATATAACTTAATTTTAAGACTAAGTTTGATTGATTTTAATCATATATATTTATTTTAAAAAAATTGTTAAGTAGTATATATCATTATGCATGATTGATTCGAATTTATATATTTAGTTAAGTTAGTAGCTGATAAGTAAACTTTTGCTTACATATTTATGTTTTTGGCCAGACAATTGTGTTGAGTCGAATTTATATATCTCTATAATAGAATGATATTATTCATTTTTGGTCTAAATTTTTGTGGTTTTATTTTTAGCTTCTACCTAAAATCTCTCATATTAATAAAGAAATTTTTCTCTTATAAATTTGTGATATTTTCCATGTCTTTCCAATTACGACCTTGCAACCTAACGTGTCATATTTGTGTCAGATTTAATACTTATATCTATTAGATAATTAAATATTATCTATACTAATAATTGTCTTAATTCTATCTAACTACCATCATTCAAAAAAATATTAAAATTAATATTATATATAAATAAACATAATTAAAAAAAATAGATTAAGCATCTATAATCACTCCTAATTTAATCATATTCAATAAAATTAAATTAAGCATCAACAAAAAATAGTTAGTATAAGACATGCAAAAGGTAGAAATGCCTGAACACCTTGGCTTTATATGCAAACTGACACTCACTAAAAAACCCCAGAATAGAAATTCATATTCCGTTGGAGATCTCCGTCGGAAATAAAATCCGCCGGTATTCTTTGACGGAATATGATTTCCTTCGACGAATACTGACGGAATTCATATTTTGTCAGAAAGACTTCAACTCGGCAACCATTCCAATTGGGATACTGATGGCTACCGACGGAATTGTATTTCCTTCGAAAATGGGATTACAAACAGAATGTCTGGTAGAATCTACCGACGGAACTACAATTCCGTCGGCAAGGGGGTTACTGACGGATTGTTATGGCCACTGATAACCCCCAACAAACCTTAGTTTGCCACAGGGCTATCGATGAAAATTAGAATATGTTAGAGATTTCCAATGGAATCTCAATTCCGTCGGTATTCCTTAGTGAAAATCTAGGAGACAACCCCATTTTTCACTCACATGCTTGACTTTTTCCCAAATCTCCAGCTACTTTGGTGATCTCCGGTGAGTTTTCTCTGCCCCACCATCTCTCCCTCTTCCAGATTGCGAAGTCACTGGCGGCTTTGCCAGTAGCCAGCATGCAGTTGGCGCCTTTACTGACTGGCAGAATGTGGCCGGTGGGCGCAAGTTGGGCGGTCGCTAGCTGTTGGCAGCGGTTAGCAGGGTGATTGACCGTCAGCATGCGGCCGGTGGCTTGGCAGACCACCAACTCACGACTGACAAATTGGATGACTGGCAACAGTTGGCAGCTTGGCCACTGCTAGCAGCGTGGTTGGCTTCTAGATCACGACTGGAGACTTGACTGACCGCCAGCTCATGGTCGGAAGCTTGAGCGACCGCGGCTTGGCTAGCCACCAGTTGTGGGCCACGAGCTTGGCCGCGGCTGGCAAATTGGCCACGGCTGGCAGTGTGGTTGCTAGCCAGCATGACAAGTTTTGTCATGATATTGGTGTAAGCAAGAAAGAAACAAAGAACTGAGATAAAATCAAAAACAGATTAGTTCTCTCACTCTACTTCACGATCTCAAGAATTTGGTGGCTAACTGGCTATATATAGCCACCTTACAAGTGATGATTTAAGTTCCCTAAGTCTTGGTTGACGATCCTTGCATGGGTGAAGTTCCAAGTTCGGCATGGGTGACCATTCAGATTCTCTAAGTCTTGAAAAGATGAACAATGAAGAATAAATGTCAGCAATTAATTTCTCAGCAAACGAGGTGATACTCCAACACTCCCCTTATCCTCCGAGTTTGATTAAATTGAAGGAGTCTAGAGTCTTTAAGCCAATGTTTTCTCGATGCTGAATGAACAAGTTCTTCCTGAGAGCTTTAGTTAAAATGTCTGCTTTCTGTTCTTCTGTAGGCACATGGATGAGCATGATTTCTTTATCTTTAACAGCTTCTCTGAGGGCATGATAACGAACTTTGATATGTTTAGCGCGACTGAAAAGTGCAGGATCTTTTGCAATGGCAATGGCAGCTTGGTTATCCACCATCAGTGGTGTAGCTTCCTGTGGTTCCAAACCAACATCTGTAAGTAGTTGACGCAGCCAGGAGCACTGATTTCTTGCATACGCAGCAGCTATGTATTCAGCTTCACAAGTGGATTGTGCAACGACGTCTTGTTTCTTAGTACTCCAAGAGAAAGGAGCCTGATTGTAATAGAAGATGTATCCAGAAGTACTTTTTGCATCTTCTGCTCCTGCATAGTCGCTATCAGAATAACCTTGTAAAGAAAGAGACTTCGTGTCTTTTGATATTGGAAAATGAAGACCTAGGCTCATGGTGCCTTTTACATATCTCAAGGCACGTTTTGCTGCAGCAAGGTGGGAAGAGGTGGGCTGACTCATGTACCTAGAGAGTAGATTCACCAAAAAACTTAGATCTGGTCGTGTATGAGACAAGTAGATTAAACTACCTACTATGCCTCGATAGACAGCTGGATCAATGTTCTCAGAAGTTGTGACATGTGGTATTGCTCCCTTGTAATCTGTTGGGCATATGACAGCATTTTCTTCACTCATGCCAAATCTTTGTAACAAATCAATGCTATATTTTTTCTGGCTAACGAAGATTCCTGCTCCTTTCTGTTGGTGAATCTCCATTCCAAGATAATAAGTCATTAACCCTAAATCAGTCATCTGAAATTCCTTCATTACGGAACTCTTAAACTCTGTAATCAGTAATGTGTTGCTAGCAGTAATCAATAAATCATCAACATAGACAGAAACTAGCAGAACCTGATCATCATGTCTCTTGACATACAAGGAGTAGTCAGCATAGCTTCGGTGAAAACCAAGTGTTACCAGATACTTGTCAATTCGTTCATTCCAAGCGCGAGGGGCCTGCTTCAAACCATATAGTGCTTTGTTCAGCCGGTACACTTTATTTTCTTGTCCCTTGCGAATAAAACCTTCTGGCTGTTGAGTGTAAACTTCTTCCTCCAAGATTCCATTTAAAAAAGCTGTTTTAACGTCCATGTGATGAACTTCCCAATCTTTGCTAGCTGCTAATGCCAAGAGGAACTTGATTGTGTCCAGACGAGCTACCGGAGCAAAAACCTCATTGTAATCAATACCGTATTTCTGTGAATAACCTTTTGCAACAAGTCTCGCTTTATACTTGTTGAGGCTTCCATCAGCGTTTTTCTTTGTTTTGTATATCCACTTTACGTCAATGACTCTTTTCCCAGCAGGCTTCTCTACCAACTCCCAAGTGTTATTTCTTTCAATTGAGTTCAATTCATCAGCCATAGCTATCCACCACTTGTCATCTTTTGAGGCATCTTTAAAGGTGTGTGGGTCTGCGTCTAATTCAGCTGTATTTGTTTCTGCATAAATATCAGCTAAACTTCTTGTTTTTAAGATAGGGCTATCAGGATCAGATAAAACTTCATCAGTTGTTGAAATATCAGGTTCCAAAATATGAGAACTACCTGATGCATTTTCTTCATTATGTTGTTCTTCATTACTCGTGTCATGAAGGCCAGTGTTTTCAGAGTTGTCTTGTGGATCTTCTGTTCTTGCCACATCAGTTGCTATTTCAGGAGTATTTGAGGAATGACTATCAGTCATTGTCCATGAGGGTGATACAGAGTCTTCTGCAATAATTTCAGAAGGTGATTTATCTAAAAGTATAGTAGAAGAAATAACAGCATTCTTACTCCAATCCCACTCTTTATCTTCTTCAAAAATGATATCTCTACTAATAAAAATTATTTTCTCTATAGGATCAAAAATTCTATACCCCCTAGTGCCTGAACAATACCCAATCAGAATTCCTATTTTTGACTTTGCATCAAGTTTGCTTCTTTTTTCATCTGGGATATGCACATGACAAATGCAACCATAGATTCGAAGATGATTCAATGTCATTTTCTCCCCATGCCACAACTCAAAAGCAGTTTTGGTATTCAATACTTTAGAAGGCAATGCATTCAGTAAATAAACAGCGGTAGATGCAGCCTCTGCCCAGCATTTTGTAGGGAGATTTTTTTCAAATAATAAGCATCTAGTCATCTCAATAATTGTTCTATTTTTCCTTTCACTTACCCCATTCTGTTGAGGTGTATATGGAGCAGTGTAGAGGTGAGTAATACCTTCAAGAGAGCAAAAATTGTGCAGCAGCATGGAAACATATTCTCCACCATTGTCTGATCGAAGAGCTTTAATCTTCCTTTCTGCTTGTCTTTCAGCCGTTGCTTTGAATGTTTTGAAAATACCAAATGTTTCAGATTTGTTACGAAGAAAATATATCCAACAGTAGCGTGTGAAGTCATCTATAAAGATAATAAAATACTTACTTTCATTCCAAGATGCCTCTTTAATGGGGCCACAAATATCAGTATGTATCAAATCCAATTTATTTTTTGCTCGAGAATAGCTTTGCTTGAATGGCAACCTGGTCTGTTTTCCCTTTTGACAGGTCCTGCAACATTTTTCCATAAACTCTATATCAGGAAAATTCTTGGCCATTTTATTCTTTTGTAAGAGCTTGAGATTTCTGATCCCATAATGGCCCAGTCGACTATGCCAAAGTTGTGATTCTGCTGAGAAGGCCATGGGAATTTCTTCATTTGCTGGAAATGTGTTGAAAATGAAGAAGTTGTTAAATTGTAGCTCCGTGTGCAAAACAGAGTGTGTTCTTGGATCGGTAACATACAGATGAAGTCCTCTTATAAGAAAGTCTAGCTTTTGCCGCAGAAGTTGCCCAAAACTCAATAAGTTTTGAGTCAAACCAGGCACGAAATAGACATCCTCCACAATAATGGACTTCCTTCCAGTCTTCAAATAAATGCTGCCAACTCCTAAGACTGGAGTTATATGTCCTGTGGCTGACCTCACAACTTTACCAGCTTGCTTTCGAAAATTAAATAGCAAAGATCTATCACAACTCATATGATGGGAGCAGCCGCTGTCAAGTATCCATCCCTGAATTTGTTGGTTCTGAGTTGTGTCAACAGAGTAGGTAATCTCCATGAATTTTCTATCTTGGCCTGTAGACATGACATCAGTAGAGAAAACAATTTCAACATCATAATTTTCTTCAAAAATAGAAAGTTCTACTGTGTTGGCTAGCTCTTTCGTTGGTTTTTTGTGGCGACATCTTCTCTCCATGTGACCTTTTTCTCCACATCCATGGCAAATAGCTTCTGGATGATAAAAACAATACTGGGGCATGTGATTCGTCTTCTTGCAATGGGGACAAGGGTCAAATTCCCTTCGTGTCCCATCTTTTGTTTGCTGAGACTGTTGTGGATGGAAGGCTGGGCGTGAGTTCTGCACATGGTCTTTTCCTTTGTTAATTGCTAGATTGTTGAGTTCCAAGTTTTCAACTGACAAGAGAAGCTCGGGTTTTTCCTGCAAGATATCAACCTCTGGGGGTCTGATTTGCATCCGTTTTTCAGACGCTTGAAGAGCACTAATCAGTTCTAAAAAAGTTATGTTTTTTAACTTATCTGTTTCTTCCAAAGCACAAAGTTTTGCCTCGAAGCGATTTGGCAGGCTCATAATGGTCTTTTCCACCACTTTCTCTTCCGGCAAATCACCACCAAGAGCTCGAATCTCATTCACAATCTCTATTGTGCGATCATAGTAATCCTGAAGAGTTTCTTTGTAACTCATCCGATTTGCTTCAAAATCTGAGATACGGTTGCGAATCTGTATTTTTCTTATCTGATCTCCGCCTTCGTGTATGGCTTTCAAACGTTCAAATATCTTCTTGGGTGTGTTGCAGTTGGCGACTTTGGTGAACATATTCTCCGTCAAGGCGTCATGAAGCAAAGAAACTGCTTTGTGTTTGTTGATAGTGTGATTCTTGAAGCGTTGCTTCTCCTCCTCAGAAGTATCTTCTTCCGGAACAGGTAGATCTTCTTCTTCAACTGTGTACCACAGATCTTGAGCTCGCATGTAAGACTCGATCTTGATAATCCATGAAAAATAATTTTTTCCATCCAAAACAGGAGGCCCTTTGTTGAAAGACATGATTTTTGTTTTGCAAGAGTACCTGAAAAAGAACAAGAAAAAATAATACAGGCTCTAGAAATTGAAAGGCTCTGATACCATGACAAGTTTTGCCATGATATTGGTGTAAGCAAGCAAGAAACAAGGAACTGAGATGAAATGAAGAACAGATTAGTTCTGTCTCAATTTTTCACTTTGATTACAAGAATTGGGTGACTATATATAGCCACCTTACAAGTGATGATTAAGTCTTGGGTGACGATCCTTGCATGGGTGACGATTCAGATTCTCTAAATCTTGAAAAGATGAACAATGGAAAATAAATGTCAGCAATTAATTTCTCAGCAAACGAGGTGATACTCCAACAAGTCATCAGTCCATCCCATGGGGACTACGATGACTCTAATCATGGAGCTAGGTATGGTGACATAGATCTTGTCCTATTTATATGCTCGACGCCCCTTTCAATTATTGAGGTACCCTTTGGGTAAAAGACATATCTTTCTTGATATATATCATCGTTACTAATCTAATCTCGTTAGTCGTCTAGTTATCCCTTTAGATATCGACACACTACATTTGGGTAAGCTTATCCCTAAGGATAAGAGTATTAAGATCGAGATGAAGGCTAAACCTTCTTTCTTTAAGATGATCATATTGGCACACACATGTACTTATGGTATATCGGCAATCGTCTCTCGAGATAGGACTTATAGAAACACTTCAAATTTCGAGCTGTGTCAAACTTTGAAAACTTAAAACTCTTAAAAGAGAAGAAAAAAGAAGAGAGCAAGAGGAGAATTCACAATTTGAATTTTAAGTGTCCTCTTTCAATTATCAAGGTACCCTTTGGGTAAAAGATGTACCTTTCTTGATATCAATGTTACCGACCTAATCTCGTCAATCGTCTAGTTATCCCTTTAGATATCGACACACCACATTTGGGTAAAAGTTTATCCCTAAGGATAAGAGTATTAAGGTCGAGATGAATGTTAAACCTTCTTTCCTTATGACGATCATATTGGCCGCACAGGTACTTATGGTTTATCAATAATCGTCTCTCAAGATATAATGACTTATAGAAACACTTCAAATTTCAATCTGTGTCAAACTTTGAGAACTTAAAACTCTTAAAAGAGAAGGAAAAAAGAAGAGAGCAAGAGGAGAATTCACAATTTAAATTTTGAATGTGTTGAGGGGAAAGAATAAAATTTCTTTTATAGAAATGATGGGTTACTACTAAAAGGTAAAAAATTTCTTTCAACAAGTGAAAAGACATGGGAGGTGTGTTTTCACATAAACCTTATCGATTATGATTACTTAATTCAATTGATTAATCTAATTAATTATTTATTTAATCTATTATAAATATTTAATCAATCAATGCCACACCCGGTTCATATACTCAAGTTAGCGTTCATGCAATCTCTCATCCACGAATCCAACTCATGTGCAAGTTAAAACTTCCATCTGATGATACAATATCAACTCTTTATAGACATTATTTTTTAATTCAATCGAGAAATTGATTTACGATGATATGCATACCAAATAGTTATTTTATTTCTATTTAATTTATTGATTTAGGATGATTTACTTATGGAATAGTTTATCTTATTCCTCTTTAATTTATTAATTTATTAATTTATGACGGTCTATTTATAAAGTAGCCTTTTATTTATATTTAATTTATTAGTTATCAAAATTAATTTTTCAATAAAATAGCTTCTTTCTCAGTTTTATGAGAAGATTAAGAGGAAGCAACGACTAGTGGTGAGCATCATCGTACGTATTGCAACGTTTTATATTTTCTGTAGAGTTTGCCGTTGCGCTTCCTCGGGGCGGTGCAATAGTTAAAGCATAGAAAGTTGTCACATGAGGTATAAAGGTCGAAACTCGACGCGTCTGAGTATATACCTCCTCCATATCTTAACCATTTACACTAATAGTTAGTAGTCACCCATGATTTATCTTTCCCTCTTTCTTGTTTGCCGTTGTGATAGAGGCGAGAGCTATGAGATTATGGCAAAAGAAAAAAAGATATAAAGAAATAAATGAAATTGGAAGAGATGGGAAATATAAAAATTGTAAAGAAATAATTTCTTAACTACATTTAATTTCCCAAAAGAGATACTATTTATAGATATATTATGTTGTTTAATTAGTCTACAAAAATTACTTTTAATTAACAGAGTTCTAATTAATAAAATTTTACTTATTATAATAATTTATTCTAACAAATGATTTAGACAATACCTTAAATTGATGAAGTTCTGAAAAATATTCTGAAAAAAAATAATTTGCACAGCGTTTTTCAAAATCTTCAAAACACTTTTGAATTTTAAAACATTTTTTGGTGGCATTGCAGAATTCCATACCTGATAGAATTTTAGGCATTATAAAAAATGATTTATTCTATAATAGTAATTATTATTTAAGTTGAGGGAGTTTTATTGGATAATTCTTTTTACCCTGCAAGCCATATTAATAATTTTCATGCCATTTTATTATTTTACTTGGAGATGTTACAGAAAAGCAATTAAATCTATAAATTATATTATTTGGAATTTTACTGCCATTTTTACTAGGATGGATTTCAGAATTTTATTTTAGGTCAATTTTGGTGTCTTTGCTACTTTGCTTTTGTACAATTACACAATAATCTCAGCGGGCACACGTTGGGAAAAAAAAGTAGTTACTTAACAGTCGACTATAAATTAATCTTGTAATTTATTTCTCTTCATATAATCTAGAATGAACGATGAGAAACGTAAGATGAATGTAATTATTTTAAATACAATTACACCGGATTTAAAGTTGATAATATGAAATTACTTTTTCCTTCCTTCTCATAGATGTCTCTATAAACGTTATCCCACTTCCGACATTCAATCTTCATGTGAAAACTTTAGTACCATCCTTTTGACAAGCCTTGCCTAAGATAGGGGTGAGCAAAGTTAGAAGTTAAGAGGATTGAATTTTATATTTGGGTTTGATTATTTTGGTATTTTATTTGTTTTTTAAAAAAAATATTCTATTAATTCAGTTCGATTTCGACTTTAAAAATTATTATTCGATTAAATTGAATAAATCAAATAAACTGAAATAAAAAAAATTGAACTAGTAAATCTTCTACGTTAGAAAAAATATAAGATCGGTTTCAATTAAATCTCTCATTCCATCATTGTAAAAAAAATTAATTAATTTGGATTTTGACCCATTTAACTAATATTTTAATAGTTTGATTTATTCAATTTTTATTAAAAAAAATTTAATTAGGTTGATTAGTTTGGAAATTAATTAATTCAATTTAATTTTAACTGAATACTCAACTTACCAGTTGGGGTGAAGGATTTGATGCACTCACTAGAAAAGAATATGATTTATAGTAGAATTAACCTGAGATCAAGAAAAAAAGCATGAGATCGAGATGAAAAAGTACAATTTTTGTTTGTATTTATAAGATGATTTCAACGTTTATTTAAGATAAAAATTTTTAATGAGTCCATTGGTTATGTATAATATGACTGAATAGAATAAATAGGGAGGGACATAATTATCATTCCACTGAATTTAATATTTAATTATTAATTGATTAATTAGTTAAGTTATATTAGACTTGGATTTAGTTTTACTCAGCTTACGGACTACTGTCAATCAATTAATCTGTTGGTCTAATCGATCACTTGGACTAAACTGGAGTCACCTCGATTCCAGTTTCAATGTTAATCAATATGTTTATTGACGAGAGTTTATTAAAGTGGGAGATTATTGGTGTAATTGAGATTTGATTAACCAAATTGATAAATCTCGAGTTGAATCAAATTAAATTTTAATGTTTAATCAATACGTTTATTGGCGAGAGTAAAATGATAAATAGAAGGAGAGTTTGTTAAAGAAAAAGAGTATTAATTAGTGATCAAAATTAATGTAAATATGTATATTTGAGAGAATAGCCAAGCAGATAAAAGTCGATTGGATATTTAACCGTGGAAAAGTCCAAATAAGTTATACAAGACCGGATACATGACAAAAGTCACAAAAGAGAAATTTAAATGAATTAAGGTGACTAAACACTTGACAATGATGAAAGTGTTGGCAAGTCATAGAGGACTAAATGTTAGACAAGACCAGAGAAGTCTAAACAAGTCAAATGACGATCAAATGTTTGGCAACAATGAATTCCTAATAAGTTAAGGCTAATTGGATGTTACATATGAGATGGAAAATATCAGGTCAAGTTGATAGAATGTTAGGTGGGTAATGCCATAGTACGTTGAAGTCAATCAAATGTTAGGAATGGATGAGACCCTACATGATGGTCCTTTGGCATAAGTGAATTTGGTGTGGACAATAGTTTCAGCACAGTGAACAATATCTCAGTCAACTGATGAACAATATTAATCGATTATGAAGAATATTTCTATACAGACATAATACAGTATAATAAATTGATGAACGGTGATAGTCGATAGACACTAATTGATTGATAAACAGTATAATAAACTGATATTGTTAGAAAATTTGATTTGCACAGTGTTTCCCAAAATATTGAAAACACTTTGGAATTTTAAATTTTCAAAACAGTTTTTTAGAATGCCCAATTTCATGCCCATTAGAATTTTCGGGAAAACGTAGAAAATCATATATTCGTTACCATACTTCTGAATCGCATTCTTCTGAATCGGTTAAAATAATTTCTAATATTTTAAAGAAGATATCAAAAAAATAATCACGTAATTGTAAAGTTATTACCTTACTTTCATATATGTCACTACAGGTTAACTCCATTTAGGTTCCATTCAACCAGACAGACTAATTTCAGACTAAGAACAAGAACTCAGCTCTTCAAACAATATCAGAGTAATTGTAGAGTGTCAATTTAAAAGAGTATCTTTTGTTCTCATAATGCAATAGTCAATTGAGAGTTTCTGTTACACCCAACACATGATCTTAGGGAAGATCTGAATTTCTTGTAATACAAAGTTGAAATAATCTCGGATAACCCAAGCTTTTGTATAAACTCACCCAGAGTGAAATAAATAAACCATTTTGACAGATGCGCTTTGAGAGTTGATCTGAATTAGAACTCTATATGTTCAACACTTAAAAACAGCACTTACTAATCTAACAATTTCAATATATATGTGAATAAATAAATAAACTTAACTAAAGAAAATAAAAAAGTGAAGAAAAAAAGACAGTCTATATTCACCTCCCTTGTGTAGGAAGCTTCATGAGGTCTGACTTCTGCTGGTATTGATTATCATACACTTTTCATCATATGGTGTAACATAAACCTTTTGGTGAAATAATGGATCGAGACGAAGAAATGAGACGCTACTCAACCACCTTTCAGCATCATATAGTTCATGTGATGCCTGAACTATCTCATCAATCATGAAGGCCAACCCTGTAATCCAGTAAAAACACTCAGCGCTGACATTATTTTCCAATCCTAACATGCATTGATACATTGATATTGATTAAAAGATTATTTTGTTCCATGAGGCACCTGAGTAGTGAGGTACATTTAGAGGTCTAACAACTTGGCAATAAAAAAACACATGTGGACTCAATTTACAAATTCTGCGGAGTTCTTTGTTAATGGAATGTGGACTATATTTATTGAACAATTAGGATTAAACAATCCCATGCAAAATGGTTAGGCCAATGACGTCTGGGCTTCTCTGCAATTCCCATCAAATGATTGTGTTTGCATATATTAGCACTTGGAGAGCATGCACAAAGGCTGTTGTTCGACAACAAAATAGTGTGGCAATCTTGTCTGCATTAATAGTTCAAAAACGAAGATCTTCAGTAGATCCTTGGTAGTGCACTTGTGTCTTTCCAGCACCAACACATGGAGCTGATCTGAGTGTTACTAACTACCATGTGCAACAGCGAAAATTCGACATTCAGTTGACTTGGCTTCAATACAGAAATCTAAATACACGACTAGAAAAGTGTATGTCTAGGAGTCCACATGGTGACATGTAAAATTTCAATGAGAAAAGCAATATCTTGATGGGCTGTTTTCCAGAATTCATAAAAATGCAGAACAAGGAAAATTTCTAAATGAACTGATCCATTCAAATGCAAGGAAGTAATGATTTAGAATAGATGTTGCATATTTGAGGGGTTTAAATTAATTACGCAAATGATGTGCCATATGAAACAGAAATCTCTTTTACCTTCATGGGGAATTTCGTTGGCACAGTGTATTTTGACCAAATCAATAACCTCAATAGGGGAAACTCCTGCAAGCTTCAATTTTTCTACTGCCTTCATGAGAGATTCTTCCCAAATGGGAATGCCTAATTTGAATTCCACCATAGACCGCTCATAGAGTATATTTCCCCATAGTATGTTTACCTGAGACTTTACATTGGTGGCCAGTTTGGTTGCTTCACTGATTGAGAGCTCTTTGATACCATCCAGTACCATCTTCTCTGAAAGAACCTTTTCCCCTCTAGGTTTAGACAGTTTATCGGGCCACTGGCCTTCCGAATTCTCCTCCCACATCTTTAACCCCTTTCCAACATTATCCTCGGCATTTTTTAATAACTCAAAGAGTTTTGCTGAAGGCCACACAGCGAAATCTACTTTGCTTCCAAGAGCATAATACCATGAAAGTCTTGCTAGCTCAAATTGTTGTTGACCAAGGGCGATATGTCCTTCATAGAAGTCAGGTCTAATTTTCAAGGCTTCTTCGTATTTATTACCTGCCTTGATATATTCAATCTGAGCCCAATTGTAGGCATCTTTTACTTTTTCAAGAACTAATCCGTTGGATGAATCCTTTGGCAAGAACAACTTCTTCCTAGCACGAGCTAGAAGAACATTTCCCCAATTAAATAAAGCAAGTGCCGCCATTAGCTGAAAATTGCTTTCGGCAAGATTAGCTATTTCCTGGCCTTCTTTGCTTGTGACTGTATCTTCTATTGCCCCAGAATAGAGCTCCATACCAAGCTCATGAAGATCTGGAGATGAATGAGAACTGAAACCCAGATGCTTCTTAAAAAGATGGGCATATTGCACAACCCATTCATCAATGTAAGTCGTTGAAATCTTTTCCTTGTCATTGCCGATGCTCAATAATTTTTCATTGTGATTACCTATTCTTTCCTGCACTCTCAAAGAAGTTTCCGTATCCTCAAGGGATGGCTCGTGCTCAGGAGCAACTTCACTAAGATATAATCTGACAGATCCTTGTGGATCTGCAGACTCTTCCGCCCACCCTAGTTCCTTAGCTGCAGTGATGGTCACCAAATCCCCCTCTTTGTCTCTATACTTGATAAGGAAGGTTTTCAAGCTTGGAAATTTCTTGTGAACAATTTCCCTCAAATATGACATGCTGCAATTAGCTGGTATTTGGGCCCATCTTATATCCTCTAAAAGGACTAACTTCACTACTTTCATAGGTTCTTTCATAACTTCAATGTGCTTCTCCTCTGCGAGAACCGCTTTCTCCTCAGCTTTGTGGCTCCTTTTCTTCTTTTTCTTCTTCTTCTTCTTGGTACTCTCTTTCACTACTCCAATATCTGAGATTTTTAAACCAGCATTATCATCCATCATGTCATTGCTCTTCTCCATCGCTTTACTTACCCTCTCAGATATCTCTAAGGCTGTTAAATTGTAAGGCTCCGATTCCAAAACAAGAGCAACATCTTCGCATGCCAAATCAAATCTATTCAAGGCTTCATAACATCTCGCCCTTTTCAATAGAGCTTTAGTGTACCTGGGTGATGCCTTAAGAGCTAGATTACATTCATCTATTGCTCGGACATAGTCAGGGCCCATCTGCATGTAACAAGCAGCAATGTTGCTGTGCAGGCATGCAGTATCGACGTGATTCTTAGGGAGAAGCCTTACAGCATTTTCATATTTGAGCAGAGATCCTTCGTAGTCCCTTTTCTGGAACAATTTGTTCCCAACCTCTATCATATCGTGCGCCATTCCCAAATGGTTTGCTGTATCCTCCTCTAATACTCCCAGATTATGCTCGTTGGATTTGCTATTTCTTGAGTTTGCATCATCAGCACCGTTAAACTGAGCCACAGAGCTCTTCTTTTTGCCAGTAGACTTGCCCATTCGCAGTTATTAACTTTATTTCTTTTCTTCACTTCCTTTTCTCTTCAAAAGGGGGAGGAACAAAATCTTTTCTTTGCTTACTACTACAACAAAATGCTAGCTTGTTTCAAGATTCAAACTTGCTCTTTACTGCGTTCAAATAATTAAACAAAAAGTGAGAATTGACGAAGACAATGAGTTAATGAAACCCTAATCTTGCGTCAAAGGACTAGCGGCCCCTCCTTCCTTACTAGCTCCATTGGCACAACCTCCGCAGATCTGAAGCTAATATAGCATCCTAAATTAGCAGATGCATCATTTCCGACCGCCTAAAAACAATCAAAAACCTAGCTTCCGCCAAAAGAACAAACCACTCGCGCAAAGGGTCAATGCAGCGAGAAAACTTATCTGCTCGACGTCTCTGCCGTGTCTTTCTTCTCGAAAAAGATTGAATCTTTTCTTCGGCGTGATCGTCACCTCCAAAATCAATGCCACCGAAAATGAAAATCCAGAGGAAGTGGGTCGGCGAGGATTTTGCCAACCGCTGCGCTTTGATTCCTCCGCCAACTTGTGACGACGAAGAATAGCCGAACGAAAGTCATGAACGACCACTACTTTGAGGTAAAAAAAATTCATTTGGCACCCTGAAAGTTTTGCTTACTTTTATAAATAAAATCTTTAATTTATCAAAATACTGCCATATTTCTAAAAATTTTGTTATTTTATCTCCATATTAATATTAATATTAATATTAATAATAAAATCATAAGAGCATAAAAATTATAAAAATATTTTAATAATTTTAAAATCATAATGGTAGTTTAAAAAAATAATCCATTTGTAAGCAATACAATTAGTAACATCTCCCCGACAATAGTGCAATGTTAGATCTTCTAATGGATAACCAATTGATCTAAGATTCGAATCTCAATTACGACATAGTGATCAATCACTGTTCGTATATATGTGTCAACTAAAAAAAAATTAATATCTCTATTTTATTTTTCTTGAAATCAAAATTGCCATGATTTTTTAATGTAAATTTATGTTAATATTATTTTTTATATATTTATTTTTTTAATTCATATATCTAATTCTTGTAACCACAAGCGAAACCACCTATTACCCTACCGAGCTTTAGCTTGGATGCCTAAGAACGTTGAGGAAAAAGTTGTAGCTCGAATTTACAATAGGAGAAAGGAAAAACATCTTAGAGAGGAAAGTAATCTGAGTATTATAAAATTTTGACTTTGTCATTTCCTCGAACCAATTAGAGATGATCAATTCAATTTTATAAAAAAATTTCATCGATCACAAAGATAAATTTATAAAGTATGGACGAGTGCTAACAAACAATCCAATATTATGAATGATTCAAACACCTTATAAATGTATAATATGCTGTATAAGAGATTCAAATCCTTATTATACGAGAGTTAACTTTAACTCTTACCCGATGATAAATTGTTACAAGTCTTCAATACCACATTAAATCGATTATCCAAACTTATAGTGAAAATTTTAAAAACTTTAATACAGTTATATTTTACCCCTTAATTTGTGGAGAATTATACAATTTTATAATACAAATAATAAAATAAGATAAACAATTCACTTTCTCTAAATGACTTTTAAATATATTTATTAAAATATTAAATACCTTTAAAACTTTAGAATCATCAAAATACTAATAAAATTTAATCTGTGCATATACACATTTGTTGGTCTCGAATCACAAATTTAATAAATAAATGAAATCATTAAATTAGAGTAGATCCAATTGTATCAACCTACTCAATTCACATACATCAAAAAAAGATTAGCTCAAGTCGATAAAGATTAAAAAGAAAATTAATACTAAAAGTTAACTAAACAAAATTTGTTTAACTTGATTTGAGAAAAAGTAAAAGCCATCGATTTATTCCAATAAAGAACTATTTGGATGGTTAATGGAAGTATTTTCTACTTTTAATTTTCAAATTGTGTTTCTTATCCATTCCATCATCCATCGGGTCAAGATCCTCGATGCCAATGGTCATCGATGAGCCATTCCAATTTGTGTTGCTATGGAAGGGAGTGTTCTTGATCTTTGCCACCAAGGTGTCATCTTTGCTAACAACATGAATCTCCCCTGTTAAATGAAGATGGAAAGGTAGCAATTAAATGGATCAATATATCGATAAAGTGAATCGAAAGGAAAGGAACACATGATCATGCCTGTGGGATGAGAAAAGAACCAAAGTACAATGGTGCAAAGGAGGATGACAAAGGGAATCATATGAACCATATTCTCGGCCACTTTGATCCGGTTTACTTCTTTCTTCTCGACCTCCGATTGAGGATGATGGTCCATGTCAATGCTCGATCGAAGTCCTACAGCCGAGTACGAGCCCCCCATTGCTTGGGCTGCCATGCTTATGTGGAACTCGTCCGATGCTCGCGTAGTACTTCCCGATCGATGCATATTGAGATTGTCTTGCTCCCTTTCTCTATCTTTTCAAGTTTAGTATAGTCACACCTTCACCTCCTACTTTGAAAGGTATATAATACTTTGATAGAAGGAAAGAAAGACAATTTTTTATATTTAAAAATAATTAGGCACAAAAATCGAAGTAGATCGAGATCCGAAGTTGTTGGAGATTTTGTGTTGACGATTGTAATCATTTGAGCTAGAAAGCTTGGTCAACGCATCGAAGAATATTATAAGATTTATAATGTTATGTGTAGAAAAATTTGGTGTGTTGCCATTGACTTAATTTAATGGTTCATTGAATATTTTTAAATGTAATCTTAATACATTTTTGAAATCAATAATCTATTTTAGCTTTAAGGATCAACATCTTGAGCACTCTCCGCGTAACTTGGTTGGCCTACATCTAGTCCTCTCTCGACTTGTTCAACCGATTCATTTGATTCGTCATCTACGCATTCGTGAAATTTACTCATTCGATTAGCTCAATCTACCCATTCGACTAGCTGTTAACTCATTTTGATAAGCTAAATTATGAAACCAAACACACCATTATATTCTTAGTAAATGATAAATGATACAAGGCAGTGGATCTCACTGATCCCAGGCATCAACATATATATTCGCTTTTGAACTTCATTGGTAGATTTGAAGCCTAAAGAAAGCAAACCTTCCCACCTTAAAACTTAATTACTTTGACATAGTACATAAAGTGTGGCACCATTCAGATGTCTCAGCAGCATGTCCTTTACATTATTCATCTTTTATCCTTGTGATTTTTGCGAGACAATTATCGACGGGCCGAGGATGAGGCAAGTATCGAACTTGGCAATGGGGATTTAGCCTTGTAAGCCTGCAGGTGGGCAAAGAAGATGACTCTTATAAGAAGCAACATTTTCAACAGATACCATTTTGAACGAGAGAATATTTTGCTTAGACAAATTGAAGTATCAAAGAGCTTACTGATACTTAAGAAGAAAATGGTGAAGGAATACAGATATCTCTAGTTTGGCAAGTTCGTTTCCTGGGCACAACCTGCTTCCTGCTCCAAAGGCAAGAAAACTTCCGGCTTTCGGTATAAAATCCTGGATATGTGAATAAGTAATGTTTTACGATCAAAGGAAACTGCAAGATGTACATCTGAGAATTCAAAGAGGGAGGAAATCAGTTTTCTACTTACATTCCATCGAGAGGGGTTGAACTTCTTAGGGTCAGGATACAATTGAGGATCCAAGTTAACACTTCTGTACCATACCTGAATTTTCCATCCCTTCGGGATTGAATAACCTGCAGTTGCATGTTATTCTACATTGGCCAAGTTTGAGCAAATGATTAGTGATTAGTAGCTCCTACAAGTACCATTGATATACATGTCTTTTGTCGCTTGCCGGAAAGACACAAATGAGATGTTAACTATGCGTAACGTCTCATCAATAACCTTTCGAAAGAACAAGAAAAAAATATTGGTGTCAAGACTCAAAATAAACATAAGTCACTAAGAAGCTTGAAATTGAAATAGAAATTTTGGCAGGTCATGAATACATTATTGCTGATACTAATAGCTCTGCAATAGAAGATATCCAAACCTTTGAAAGATATTCCATCTTCCTGATCTCCTTCATTGTTAGACCCTTCTGAGTAGGTGGTATATTTCTTTGAATTTTCTCTTGCTCTAACTACAAGTTATCATAATTTTGAATTATTGGATTAAGATGCCTAGAAAAATGGTGATTGATAGACATATGCTACCTTTGCTTGCTCAAAAATTTCTGGATTTTCTTGAAGAAATACAGTTGCCCACATGGTTATATGCCCGGACGATTCATGGCCAGCATTGAGGTACATAATTAGAACATCAATGATCTCTTCATCGCTCAATTTTCTACCATTTTCATCTTCAATGTCCATTAACCTGTCCATCATATCCAATTTTGTTGGATTGAAACTTTTTGTCCTCATAGCCTTTCTTTCAGTAAGGACACCCTGGAGAACTGCCACCAGTGTTCTTCTAGCCTAACAGAAACAATTTGGAATAAAAGATAAAGTGAAGGTTCATTGGTTTTGGAACATCAGCTATAGAGATCCTCAAATATGAAAACAAATCACTCTTCTAGCTGTCGCTAAAATTTTCAAATGAAACTTGTTCAACACAGTTTAGCATAAATTCAAGATAAGCACGTAATCCGTGTTTTAGCCACACCATCATCTCTGTGTTTATCTTAAACTAGAAAAATAAGATCACTCAACCAATCAAGGACAAATCCAAGCTACTCGTAGCTGTATAAGAAAAAGTTTCTTCATGGCAATCTCTAGACACTGATAAATAAGAACACAATTTCATTGCATGATAAATAGTAAAAGAAACTCCTTGCAGATTGCTATGCATATATGCAAAGCTATTTACAGATTTCTCATACAAATATTATTTACAAACTTAATACTTTTAAGTGACTAAAAACTGCAACAGTATTATTCCATGTATGTCACATGCAGAGAGTCGTTACCTTCAATGCTCTATGGTAAGCAAATCCAGGTATGTTGATAGCCATAGCTCTCATTCCATAATTCAGATTAGTGTAAACACTTTCCAATGATTTGATAAGAATCTCATCTTCTGAGCAGAGAAATATTTTCATAATAATTCTAAACGTAAACCTTCGTAGCTCTGTAAGGAACTCTATCGATCCCATACTGGCCCACCTTTCCAAAGATGATAACACAGTAGTTTCTATGAACTGGAGATAGGTATTGAGTGCTTCATAACCATTTATAGGATTTGCTGTGAGTCGTCTTAACCGTTTGTGTTCTTCTACACTGATGGCTATGAATGATTTCTTTCCAATAAGCTCATTTGTTGCCTTAGGCCATCCAGGCACAAAATGATCATCATCCATTAAGATTTGTTTGCAGATTTCCGGCGCTGTGACCATGATTGTTGGGTTTCCAAACATGAAGGCCTTGTATATTCCGGTGTGTCCATATCTGCACCAAGAATTAAACAAACGGAGGATGTCATGACTTAGTTTTTGATACTAACAGTGAAGAGACCAAGCTATAAATTCGAATCGCACAAACAGTTCTTACACTGTTAGGTTCTCATTCCTTTTTGTGGCTAGTTTCTAGCAGTAAATTCAGAAGGAAAGCATTTTTCCACTTTTCCTTGCTATTCACTATATTTGCCGCTATGATATACCGTTAAGCTCAACAGAAGGATAATATCATACAGCCAAACCAAAATAATTGAGACAAAAACAACTTGACAACTCTGATAATGATTATACTATTGATAATTTGTCGGGTGCCAGCCACTAGTTTTAATACGATAAACATTAAAGGGGAAGCCATGATTCATTTGTGGTCCGCAAACTAGTCAATGCTAGAAACTCAGGATGATAAAACAAGTCAGGACAACAAACAGTGTTCCGAAAAGGCAAACTGGGATGAAAAGCAAATTTGTCTTTCAGCAAAATTAAATGAGCTTCCAGTAATGTGCAAAGAACCAAACAAATTTGAGAAAGAGAAACTGTAAAATATCTGTTAGGAAAGAGAGGCCAAACTAGAAACAAGACCTTGGTTGGACTGACTGTAACTCTTTTCCTGTACTTTGTCCCTAAAAACGTCTGCTCCACATTCAACCTCTTAGTAAAACTAATCAGAAGTGGATAAAACCAAGGCCCCATAAAGGAAAAAGACATCCAACCAGAAAACAATAACTCCGACCCAGAACCTATGCAGACATCTACACAACCCAACAATCATCAGTCCACCACAAAGGACAAGAATTACACAGGCTGCATTTAATATTTTATCCCCAACAGAGAATTCGTCAGCAACAAGAAAGCACACAGAACAAGAAGCTGAAGAGCTTCTGGGAATTCAATTCAATTCATCCAAACAACACTACATATTTAAGAAAAACAAATAACTCTACTTTAGTCACTAGTTCAAGATATATTTAGAAGACAACTGACAAAAGTATCATGTAGATTGTTATGACTCAAATACAGAAACCATTTAGAAGTAACTTTGTGCCCCATATTAAAATGAATATCGCCTTAAAGGATTGATTTTGCTGAATTTTTTTCGCATAAAGAACTTGATTTATAGCATTCTGTGGCTTGTATCTGAAACGGGTTGGAAATTGATATCATCGATGGATCTGAAGCAAGGTGGCATGGGGATTTGCCGATACCAATCCTTGTTGGGTCCCATGTCATATCTAAGAACTCCATAATATTAGTGCCCATAATGGAATATGTCACACAGCTTCAGTGAAGACAACGTGCCATCAGCATGACCACAGAAGTAAATAACATCGTTATCCCACAATAATGTTTTGTGAGCAAGAAGTTGTGGACTAAAATTCTTGTAGGTGGCCAAGGAGAAAGGATTTTTTGAGTTAATAAATTAACCAAAGATTTAAAGTACAATGAATATTTGCTTTATAAATTTATCAAGGAGTAGGAGAAAAATATGTCAACTCAAATTTAACTACAAAATTTGGGTAGAGATAGTCATTTACTGAATCACAAACCTTCCTTAGTAGATTAGAAAAACTTCTAACAGAAAGTAATACAAAAAACTTTGCAAGATGATCAGAACGACAACCAAAGTCCACAGGGGTAGACACTAGAAAGAGTACTATTTTCTATTCATGGATGCCTCATGCCCAAAATATAATTGACATATGGCATCAGCATAATTGAAAGGAATCATTAATGTGGTATAATCAGATCATTACAAAGTGAGTTTTACTAATCTAATACTATTTTCTATTCAGTATTAAGTAGTCCTCTCACCATCTAATAGTACAAAATTTGTCGAAGTCAACCTTTCATTTTCCATGAAACGGACATTACATATCCTCCCACCCACTCCTCTTCATATTACCTAGGCCAAATGCCAATGACCCTCCTGTTGCATTCCCAATCTCCGTCTCCATTGAATTCATCGATAAGGTGAAACTAACGTAATCGAAAGAGAAAAACATTAATTTTTGGAACACACGAAATTCAAACCGAAATTTTCTTCCTTAAATGGAACAAAAAAGAAGTGATCAATGAAACTATAACGATCCCAAAGAAGTAAGAGCCAAAAAAAACTCAATTTTGGAGAAGCAGAAGCAAGAAGAAAAAAAAGCAACAGGGACGTGTTAGAACAAAGAGGTACAGAGAGAGGACCGGCGGTGGAAGGAGGCGATGAAGGCATCGGGGTCGTGGGATTTGAAGGCGCGGAGGAAAGCCCACATGTTCCCGACGAGCGGCCAGCCCATGTCTCCCGGCGGTAGGCGACCGCGAACCGCGGCCCCGAGCCGGCGCTCCCACGCCCACGCATGCAGGCGCCGCGCGCCACCGCACGCCGCCCAGATCGCCGCCACCAGGGCCACGAG
>JBAMIB010134998.1:0-13635 GCA_037177415.1 Kaempferia rotunda
GTCACCTGATTTCGGAGGATGTCTCATCTTGCTAGCTTGACCTTTGATGATCCTTCATGAAGCTCTAAGAACTTCTCTCAGAGTTCTTTGGTTAAGTTGTAGTTGCCGTTGCAATTGACTTCTTGAGATGGTAATATGATTAACAGATAGAATTATACTTTTTCGTTGGCCATGAAGTCGGCTTGCTTCACAGATGTTCTTCTTTTTCTTTTGTGTGTTGATATTTAGGTGCTACAAAGCTATATTTAATAGTTAACAAAATTTTGAAATCAGTTTTAAAAAGTACTTCCATTTTGTTTTTTCACATCACAAAATTTCCTTTGAACTTTGGTAGGTGAATGCTCGATCTAGCCATCGTCTTTTTTACTTTAGTTGGCAGTTAGTTCTTCTGAAGTGGTTGGACTTTGAAACCACTTGTAGGACCCGGGTAGGTCCGCTAGAAAGGGGTGGGGTGTGAATAGCCCTGTAATAAAATTTCAAACTCTCTTGGTTTCGACTTAGCAAGGAGCACACATTAATTATTTAAAAACAATAAAAACTTTAGTTAAGAGAAGAGGCTGAGATTTAATTGGTTTGTAACAGGGGAGATTACTAATCCAAGAAAGTGAAAACTCTAATAAGAAAACTACTTCAAAGCAGGCAGAGTAGCCTCTTTACAAGCGTTGAAAGCACAGCACGACTAAAATAGAATGTGAAATGAAAGTACAAGTTCATTGTTTTAGACTTCGAGTACCAGGACTCTATTTATGACCCACTAGTCAAAGTTAGCTGTTGGTTGACCTGACACCTCCTGGGGCTCCTGGACCAAATCCGGGCGCTTAAACTTGGTCGACTCTATCCACTCCACAACGGACATTCTCCAATGGACTCAGCCCGGGCACCTAGAGTTGGCTGATATAGACTCCGTATTGATTCTCTTTGCTGCAACGACTCACTGAAGTGGTAGAACATTCCAGGCATTTGGGCTCGATCGATTGCGAAGTTAACTGTTTTCTAGTCTGATAACTTGGGTGATACTCCAGCCGTCTAGAGTTGAGCTCACCTGAACCCAACTTTGGTCTTCTCGTTGAGTAGACTTTCTCCTCCACTTCTCGTCCCTCTGAAGCGTCACACATGTTCTTCTCTTCGATTGATGTACTCTTCCGCAGATCCTGGTCTCTCGGATGCACTAAACCAGTTGACTCACTTTTCATGTCATCATTCTCGCTCACTGCGACTTCCGCTCGACTTTTTGTGTTCCTAAGTCCCTACATACATAGACACATGGATGAAAATTGTAGAACTTAACTTAACTAGGTTGATCACATCAAAACTAACCCAGGGTACTTACATAATCACCCTTCCATGTGGTAGCCTATTCGGATTCCTAATTTACCTCTTTATAGATGACTATGGGATAGACCATGTGAGGTGCCCAGTTGACCTTTTGCACAAATAGGTAGCTTACACAAAGCACCCACGGGTTGGTCAGTTGGTACCTAAATGAGTGTTTGTTCCAATAAGTCTTGAAGTTAATTCTCAACGGGTGCAAAATACCTCATTGGGTGCTTGATCTCCCTCATGCAAAGTGTTGTTGCGCTAAGACAAAATGTCTCTCGTGATTTATAAATCTGTTTCTTATCGAGAGACCAATGATATTAACTGTTTGAGATAAGTGATATCACCTTAGTAACTTACCCCAACTTAAATAAACACATATTCAAATGTAAATATGAGACTTTAAGAGCAACCATATCGGCTACCATATCTAAAGATTTTACTCTAAATTTTAGATAAGGTATTAAAAAAACTTTTACATTAGCTACCCTATTCAATCCATAAATTTAGATTTTATGAATAGTGATTATCTAAAGTTAAGGAATGAAACTCTTATATTAAAAAAAATAATATATTTTTTTCAATCTATTTCCTTGCACTCATTCTGTTCAATCTCTCCTTCCACTAATTTTACAAATATAATAATAAAAATTAAAGAGAAGAGAATAAAATAATAAAAAATAAAGATAATAAAAATTTTAGAGTGGCTGATTTAGTATATAGTGAAACATAATTATCTAAATTTAATAAAGTATATGATGTACTTTAAAAATGTGCATTAGTCTCTCTTATTTGAGTTTGAAAATATATAGACCCATCTAGTTAAAAAATCTTATAAAAATTGATATTAACATTGTCTATTTATCTAATAATCGATTAGTCGATTAGATTATATTTGAGATGAGTTGATACTAATATTACGGTAACTAATAAAGACGCATTTAAAGGTGTGGAATTTGTAAAAAAAAAATACTAACTTTTAGATTTTAAAAAAGGTGTATTATTTTTTATCTTATTTCTCCTGTTAACCACGATATTATATTTAAAAATAACATTATAGTGATATTAGATTTCAAATAATCGCACTACTATAGTGCTTGCATTTCAAACATTAGCACAATTGATGTTGATTTTAGAATTTATGTATAACTAAAGTGTTGTGAAGTTTGAAATGAATTACCATTGTAATGTTGATTTTTGAATATAGATGGTGAGAGAGATGAAATAGGAAATTAATGTACTTTTTCATAAATTTAAAAGTTAGGTATAAAATTTTCACAATTTTGAGAAAGTGTATTCTAAATTTTTTACTTTTGCTCATTTGATATATTAGGGATCATTTTAAAAATTTTACTAAGTGATTGAAAATTTTATAAAGTATATTAAAAAATTATTTCAAGAGTTAAAAGCTATTTAGTTTTGACATATTTAAAAAGCTATTTATAAACTTTATTTTTAACTCTCAGCGTCGTTAGTTAAAATAGTTTTCAAAATTTATAAAGTCTTTTTCATTCTTTGTTTGAAAATTTTCAAGACTCCAATGACATAAAATGAAAAAAAAAAATGAACAGTGTTTGTTCATTGTGAGAAAAATAATTTATATATTCAATATGTAAAATTATTTGTTAAAAAATTAACTAAAATTTTGAGACAGGGAAGATCCCAGTTATGTTTTAGGAATTATTTATTAAAAAGTTTTCTAAAAAATATAAAATAAACTGGATAATATAATTCCACGCGCCGTTTGCGGCAAAATTCAATCGTCGTTACGATAATTTAATTAATTAAAATAGACACGAATACATAAGAAAATATATAATACTAATTTTTTTTATTATAAAAAAAATAGATAGTTAGATATATAGGAGGCCCAAATAAAAGGCCCATTATAAGCCCACAAGTGTAATATAACCACCAACTCGATGCATCCGTGATTCCGTGTCTATCTTCCGCTTCATCACCGTCGAGATCTCTCCTGCTCTTGTGATCGTTTCGCTTCTCGATTCTTTTCTATATAAGAAGTTCTAAGCCAGAGAACCAAAGGAGAAGGGAAGGAGAAGGAGAGAGAAGGAGAAGGAGGAGGAGGAGAAGGGGAGCGAGGGAGGAAGATATGATGTCGAAGAAGAAGGCTTCTATGACCATGACGCTTAAGGATTTCCATGGCGGTTCCATCCCTTCCCAACTCGTCCTCCCCTCCGCGCCGGGCAGCAACATCAACAACGCGTACAAATTTTCCTTGTTCTTATTACGTACTGCTCTTGGCTTTTCAGAGTCGCTTTGAAGGGGGTAAAACTGAATTTTTCTTCCTTTAAAATCTCCTCTTGTGCAGCTCCGCCAGATCGAACGATCGACCTGGACCTTGGGGCATCGGTGCGCAATCCGGCGCAGGCAGGTCCGACCTTCAAAGTCACCACTTTCTCCGGCCCCGTCCTGGATCTGCGGGCGCCGGTTCCGCCTCTGCACGAGCCCTCGACGAACGGCCCGCTGTTTTCCTCTCACACCCGCCCCACATCGGCAGGCACTTTGATGAGGACGAAAGGAAGCCATTCGACGCCTCCTCGGCTCCCCGCCGCACTGCCGTTCCAGACGATACCCTCCGATCCCCTGCCCCGCTCAGATCTGAGCCCAAGCACCCCATCTTGAGCCCGATAGTTCCCTCCCCTATTGCCGCCTCCGTTCCTTCCCCTGGCCCTGTTTCTCGCTCTCCTCCTCCATCCAGCAACATGGGATCTGCGTGGGGTCCGAGGAAGGAAGTCGGGAGTGATCCGCCGCCTTCTTTGCCGACTCAGCCTGTATTGTCGGCATCGAGGCTCGCACAGGCGAGCGCGGTTGAGAAGGTATCATCGGGCAGATGGCACTTAAAGTCCTCAGAGGTGGAGACCATTATACCCCATCACAGAGAAGAATTGGAAAGAAGATTCGGTGAGACAGTGCGAATTGAGGATGCAATCGATCGCGATCCAGAGAGGGAGAATCCAATATCAGCTTCATCGGTGGTGGCCTATGCAGAAGTCGAGGGGAGGACTTTACCAGGTTCTTATCCAGTTAGGGCACGGAATCAGCATCGGGCAAGATCTCCAATGTACACTGAGGTTAACGAGAAACAACCTACAGGTTACTTGATTGAAGGTGTTCGACCAGCTTCCAGTGATGGGATGTTCACTGGGTCAAAAATACATGAGGAGGAGGTGCTAGAGCGTCCAAAGTTAAAGCTCCTCCCACGAAGAATGCCACTGGAATCTTTAGATATTCAAATTAGGGATTTTGATGAAAAACATGTATAGATGGCATCTATCCTTTTTTCCCCTACTATCTACAATCTTCTTGTTGCTGGTAAATTTTCTACGCATCCTATCTATAATATGTGATTTTTATTTGTCACTTGTGTAGGCATATCAAGTACCCATGAACTCTGTGCAAGTTCAGAATATCCATGAAATGCATGTCAATTCAAATTTGCCAAAACCAGGGCCTGCAGGAGCAGATGAAGGAAATCGAGCAATTGAACGCCCCAGATTGAATCTGAAGCCTCGTTCACATCCTATTGAGCAGACTGAAGAAAATGGTAACAAGGAGAGGTTGGGATCTCATTTTATGTGAACTTGTGATCTTATTATCTCACATTGTTACAGGACTGATGTCTATTCATTTGTTTGAACCTTTTAGTAGCTTTTTATTTGAGTCCTGTTGCTTTCCTGCTGATTTAACTCTGAGTATTTCTCAACAGCCTTGATTGTCTTGTCTTTCTATTTGAATTTTGTTTAAACTAACTTATGAAATTGTCATGTTGGTCAAAGTCCTAAATTGCATATCCAAGACGTAGATGGATTTCACACTATGGATGATCTGTTTCAGCCGCTAGTTCACTTTTTAGATCATGTTAATTGATTGCTTTGTTTAATATTAATGGAAAAACTGAAAACACTTTGAAGGATTCAGTATGAAGATTTTTATATGTTGCAATTATTTGGTTTCTAGATAGAAAAATTTGTGAGCACCAACATTTGGCATTGACTACATGGATTTTATTGGCCATTGAATTCTATGCAAAACAATTTCACTAGTAATATGCTGATTTAAAAATGATCACCTAATTTTACCATCAACACCGTTAAGATCGATTAATGAACTTTTTGACATAATTTCATTTTTCTCATCTAGGCTAGACACCACATGAGTGGTGTTGATTTCTATATAATAATAGGTAGGAGTTAATTAACATAATTCTATTCCCTAGTTACACTTTGTAAAACATATATATTTGCCTTCTCAATTTAGGATCAAACCAAGCCTTAATTGTCGTTACTAACTTGGCTATGGTGAAGAAGTGTTTCTCATGTATCATTTTATTCATCCAGCCATGTTTCAGTTAGGGTTAATCTTGTCATCTTCATACTAGCTTATAATTATTTTATCATTCTTTCAGCTCTTTAATGTTTTTGATATTATAATTTGTACCTCAACTCTACTATGTGGTCTTGTTTCTGTGTTCCTATCTCAGTACATGATATATCATTCTATTCTGAAATCATGCTAGGAATTACCCTACATCTCTATACTTTCATAAAGTTATTTGGAGTGATTCCTTTTACTGAATTTAAATGCCAAGGACCAACAAATACTAGTGAACATTAAGGCACCATGTTTTTGTTTGTTATCTCTCTCCAGTTGAATGGTTTGAGTGACGTGAGCTGAATCTGATCTAGATATTTCTCCTCCTGCCCAGTGTCTTGGAATTGCTCCTCTGACAATTCCAAGAGAAAATTAATTCTCTTTACATAGAAATGACACAGATCTAAAAATTTGATTCTTCTACTTGGATTGCAGTAGAAAGGAATAGTTCCTTTTCTTAGGATTCAACCACATGTTTCAAAGAATGATAATTTTTCATTGAAATATTTAACAATCAAGAAACAAATTTGTCACTGGAAGAAAATGTCTCGTTAATGTACTTTGGACCCTGACAGTTCCTCTTCTCTGTTAAGATCCTAGAAACGATCCAAAACAGGATTCCAAAATGATTATTTTTTAAAAATCTTTCTGATAGGGAGGTTATATTTTGGTAGGAATTGGTATTGCTCTAAAGTTAGCAGACTTCAAATAGTTGTGACAAACATGGCTTAATGGTGATGATTAGTATTTCTCAAAAGTTCTAACAACTTCTTAATAGTGATTATTAGTGTTTCTCAAAAGTTCCAACAACTTCCTTGGTTTTGATGTAATCATAAATTTAGATTTTTTGTTCCATAACCTCTCAAATACCAAACAAATGATTTATCTAGAAGAATGATCTTCAATTCCAATTCTATGTTTCTTTTTGGTTGCTTTCTTTCGGCAATGTTCCCTTATTGCCCTATTGAACCTAGTCTGTTCCATCAGTTTCTTCATGATGTGGTTTTTTATGTTGTTTACGGAGATTCATTTTGTTTACTAGTGTATTACTCTACATTCAATATTGTCATAATTTTGGAGAAAGACAAATCTGCTCATACACTGAATTTTTTAGAAAGCCAAATCTGTCCATGCCAAAAAAAAAAAAAAAAAAAAAGAGAGTCAATCCTAGAGACATAAAATACGAAGAAATTTGTTTATATAAATGTTATTAGTACTTTATTGGTTCAAATGGATTATATTCCAAGTCTATTGTACTAACAATTTTAGGAGAAAGGAGGTCATTGGATAGTAGATCGACACTTGCATAGGTACATATACCAGAATAAAAACTAGAAGAAAACCAGCAATTTCATCTGGTTTGACCTAAGCTAAGATCTAAATCCAATGGATATAGAATTGTTTAAAAGGGATCACAAATGATTAATAGATCACAAATCATTATAACTATAAGTTAATAAAAAAAGTGTATAGCAATTGGCAGTTATCCACACCATTGTATCAAAAGATGGGGAATTCAGTTTAGGTAAAACTGATACTGACGAGCAATCGCATACCTTGTCTCTTTTAACTCTTTGAATAACCCTTTGAACACCAGGCATTAAGTTACAATCACACAAGCACATGCAAGCCCTCACACTATTTTGCAAAAGAGACCAAACTAAACAATCCAATCTTTAGCATTCTCTTAGGTGTGGCTTATCAGTTCAAACCATTATTGCATAATGCCTGCATTTCAACAATAACCATGTTATCTAATCTTGTGCATCTTAGATCATCCAATGATTTAATGCAGCAGAAGGTGGCAGGAGAAGGAATGAGAAATGGAGATTTTGGAGGGAGAGGAGGAACAGGAACACTACATTCACTCATAGAATTTTAAAATCTTAAAAGGAAATATAAGGACAATATCTTATTTCCTAGGTTCCACAAGTGGCTGTTTTACAGTAAAGGTATAAATATATGCCTTATTTAATTTTGACATTCTTAATCCACTGATGCTGAGTGGAATGATTGTTCATCTGTTAATTCATAACAATGCCTTCTGCTTTTCTCATTTTACATGAACTCATTAATTTATTACACTTTAGTGTCTCTCATTGAATCATTGATGATATTAACTGATTTTGAACCATGATATTTTTGCTTTACTGTAGGAAAAATGTTTTTGGTGGAGCACGGCCACGAGAACTTGTGAGTTTCTTCATTTATCTACTTATGGAACTTTTCTTAGTCCCGAATTCCCGATACAGGATGAGCTCCTTGTTTCTGTTACTTTTAAAACTTTCTTTTAGGTATTTGACTTGTAATCATAATTTTGCAGGTTTTGAAGGAGCGTGGCATTGATATTGCAGCTAATGAGGTCGACATGATCAGATCACCCAACAGGTAGGAGCTCTGTATAATGAACTTTCATCGTGTTGCTTGTTTCATTTATGTAAATTAACTTTAGAAAACTTATACGTTACTTCTTTGAAGATAGTCATTAATTTTAGATTATAATTTTTTAAATATAATTTGTTTTAACAATGGAGTTTATTAGGCACTACCATTGAAAGCATATTTATCTTGTATATTTCTCACTTCTGCAAGGACCACCAGGAATGACCTTCCTAAAATTGATTCCAAGATGGAGCCCAATTCATCGATCCAACTCGGAGAAAGAGCTGATAGGCTGTCAGTTGGGCAGAGGACCGTAAAGGATCTGGACAACAGAGGCTATCACCCAGATAACGAGAGAGTAGATGTGCAAAACTCATGGAGAAATGATAACAGGAAGAATACTAGAGACATTGACAGATCACTCGCACAACCTCGTGCTGATGTTGACAATTGGCGTAAGCCTGTTGAGGATCCAAAGCCTGAAGTTCCAGCACCTCGATTCAGCAAAGGTGCCTCTGCATTGGAGCTTGCTCAAGCATTCTCAAGGTCCGTTTCTGATGCAAGGCCAGAAAACAAGATTAGTACCCAGAGGAACATTTCTGGTCAGAATCAACTCCCTTTTTCCCGCCTCGCTGGTAGCAAGGAGCTCTACTCAGGAGCCACACATCGGCAGATTAATGGCTACTGATCTATTGTTTGGTGCAAACTAGCAAATGAATAGTTACTTCCATTGAAACAGGTTTGATCCAATCAACCGTCATCTCCGTCAGCGTCCAGTTCTATTTACCTCTTTCTATATCTACAGCGATCAGATGGTGGCATGATGCAGTATGATGTATTCCCCTAGCAAACATTATTTAAAAACTTGATCCGAAATGAAGTGATGAGTAAAGAAGTCATGCTGCTAGAAATTGTTTTATTTTTGTTTTCTTGTGTTTTTTTTATCTCTTTTTTTCTTTTTTGGAATCCTTTTCGATTGAGATATTTCTTAGGATTAACCAATGCAGAGAATATTTGCATCGAGTTGAACTTTCTTGGGATTGGAATACATGTTACCTGGTGTTTGAAAGCAGTCAAGGAAATGATAGTCTGTTTCTTCTGCTTTTATTTACATGTTTAAGAAATGCAATTCTCCAGGAATCTAATTCTAATCATGGATAATAAGAACAGCTACTAATAAAGCATTTGCATCAGGTTCCTACCAATCCAGCCAAAATATTCTCCTGATTAGCCATGCAATAGGCGCATAGTTGCATTGACCTTGAAAAATCCAAACTGCTGACTCATTTCACTGCAAAATATTTGAAGCACAAGAAACATTTAAGAATGCCTCCTAATTACAAGATTAGGAATCTTATGAAAGAACAATGATTGTGTGATCATACTTTTGTCTTTTGATTTGCTAACGAGGCTGCAAAATTGTGATAGTTGCATTGTTTTCATGGTCATCTTGGTCTGTTTTGGCTTTCAGTTCATCTCTTGAAAAAGAAAATGCTGGTTGTTTCGGATGAGGTACTTGTGTATCATTACTTAGCATTAGTAGTATCGAAGACATTGTTGGCCTATCTTCAGGACGTTCTTCCACACATAAGAGTGCAATATTTATGCACTTCAATACTTCAACCATAGAAAATGAATGATCAATTGCTTCATCGACTAAATCCAAGACTTTACCCTCTTTCCATAGGCTCCATATCTACGAACAATTTAAATTAGAAGGATAAGAGAAAATTATTAGATATTAGCCTTTCATTTATTTATACTTACATGATCAATAAGATTTAGATGTTCTCTTGAATTATAAACTCCATTATTCCTTTTGCTAGTTATGATTTCAAGAATTAATACTCCAAAACTATACACATCAGATTTAATTGAAAATGTCCCATTGACGACATACTCAGGAGACATATAACCGCTGCATGTAAAATAAATGATAATTAGTTATAGTTTTGGAAGGTAAATATTATAACAATCGAACTAACTTATACGTACTATGTTCCCATGACTCTTTTTGTTCTTCCAGCAAGTTCATCTCCTCCAAACACTTTTGCCATTCCAAAGTCGGATATCTTTGAGTTCATGTGTTTGTCAAGAAGAATATTACTTGCTTTGAGATCTCTATGTATTATTCGGAATCTAGAATCATGATGAAGGTAGAGAACTCCGCGAGCAACTCCGAGAATAATATTGTAACGCTTTTCCCAATCAAAATTTTTGTTTTTATCTTTATCTGCATTAAAGTACAAACCAATGAAGAATTATCATTTACTTGTCACTTCATTCTTTAATGGATTATTTTAAACCTTTTTCATTTGGCTTGGAGATAATCAAAGAATTTGGTACGAATTTAGCATAAACTATTTGAAGGAAGGAGGATCTTACCAAATAGTAAACTATCTAAGCTTCCATTACTCATGTATTCATAGATCAACATTCTCTCGTCTCCTTCAATGCAATAGCCAAGAAGTTGAACAAGACTTCGGTGTTGCAACTTGGCGATTAACTTTACCTCGTTCTCAAATTCATCAACTCCTTGCTCTGACGTCTTGGATAGCCTCTTCACAGCTATTGCCTCTTCTCGATCTTTCAGAATACCCTGAACGCAACACCACAAGATAAACGTCTTTTCCCCCTCCACAAGTTTCAAATACCTGTAGCAAAAGTTTGTGAAGCTTATCATACCTTATACACGGGCCCAAATCCACCCTCGCCAAGCTTATTCTCAACCGAGAAGTTCCCAGTTGCATCTACAATTGTGCTTAAATAGAACAATGGTGGGTTCATGTCGTCCTTTATCTCTTCCATAATCAAGTGCTCTGCCAGAAAATGAAGCATCACCTAAAATGTAATTCCATACAAATAGAAGAGCCAAGTGTGTGCACGCTACTTACTTTTCCTCCTCAGTTTGCAAATCCAGCGAGCCAGAGAAGCTACAACAAGCGTGGCAGCGAACGATGCGGCTACAGTCGCGCTTATATAAAGTTTACTGGAACGGCTTGATTCTAGTAAAAAGAGTAGCAATATGTGTGTCGTCAGAGCTACTCATCATTGTTCGGCAACGATCTGGGAATCTATGAATCACTCACCGGCATCCAGGTCGGCGGTCGCAAGCTTGACGTAGAGGTCCTGTCCTACTTCGCCGGAATAAGCCTTGACATCAGTGAGCTCGGTGGTCCACAATATGCATCCGCTGCCACTCCCGCTGATGTTGGCCTGAGCATACCCTGTGCAGGAGCAATTCCTCGAACACATGGCTCGGCAGTCATCGAGACTCTGCATCTTGCGGTCGACCGTCGATCTCGACGTGTCCGGCAGTTTGACGCTGCTCTGCTTCAGGAACCCATCGGTGGCGCAATCCAACTCCGTCCTCCTCAAGCAGCCATCCGACACAGCCCTCAGCTCCCAGTTTCTTGGATTCGCCGGGTAGAACCCGCGGAGACACGCGCAGCTCGGCACCTGCTCGGGGTAGCAAATGCCGTAGGCGCCGCACGCCGCCACGCGGTCGCACTGGTCCCTGGGCGCGAAGGTGCGCACGGTCCACTCATTCCTCCCCTCGATCCACACCAGACTCTGCACCTGGCCGGCGGTCTGGTTGATTGCCATTCTTGCTCTCGTCGACGGATCGCGCAGGCGGGCAATGCCGTAGACTTCGTCCGTGCTCTCCACGAAGCCCAAGTCGAAGAGGTCCTCGGCGTCCATCTCCGGGACGCCAGTGTACCTCCGGCCGTTCCACGGGCCTGTCCGCCACACCGGCCTCATCCCCTCGCCCCAGATGAACACCTGCGGGTCTCCGTTCAAGTCAACGCCGAAGGAGAAGTTGTTCGGAGCAGGGTCGCCGGGGCTCGCCCACGATGTCAACAGCCGGTTCAGCCCGCTCGTCAAGTTCCACCCCAACTTCATCCCCGACAGCAACGTGTCCGTCGGGAAATCGAAGCTCTGCCACGTCCAGAAGCGGCTGGTTTCGTCGCCGACGACGAAGTTTCCGTCGTGGAGAAGCTGCGCGACCGGGTTACCGACGACCATCGACGAAGACGATGAGGACCAGAGGATGGTTGAGCCGTCGGCGTCGTTGGTTACGAGTAACGTTCCGTTGGGTGTGAGGGAGAGGCGACCAGAGCGGTCTCTTAGCGGGCGCTGGCGGTTGGCGACCCACACCACGGTCTGGACGGAGATGTTGTGGAACCATATACCGAGGTAGCGGTTGCCGGAGCCGACGGGGCTGAAGAAGCCCAGCTGGAACATGCCGCCGGAAGATATCAGGCTGGCTCCGTCGGAGTCGAGAAGGGGGTGGGAAGGGATTAAGGTGTCGTCGACGGCAACGGAAAGGATAAAGAGGTTGGCGGCGATCAAAAGGTTGACGAGGAACAGGGTGTTAATCGCCCCTGACATCGTCAATCGTCCACTGCACTGCTCTGTTCTGTTCCAAAACTTGGACACTTCTATTTAGGTATCAACTGGGATTCTTCTCTACAATCGTTGTTTCAGAGCCATGAGTATGAACATCCTCCCTTAATTTAAAGATTCTCGTAACAAAATCGTGACACGTCTTACATGATTTCAATAATTGCGGATTGCGGTACATTGACATATTGAACGATCACGATGGAGGCTTAGTCGGGATGGCAGATTCCATTTTTTAAGGAGACTTAGTCGTCCCGGGATAATGTTATTATCGTACGATACATGTTGGAATTTCAACAAAGTCTAGGAAAATCGCATAATATTGTATTAAATTATATAATATTTAATTTTAAATTATTTATTATTCATCCATATCTGAGTTTAATCATTAATATCAATTGCACCAATCCAAATGTCTTCCATAGGATTGAACTGACAACCCAAGGTCGTTCTCAATGGAAAAGATGAAACAAGAGGAAGAGAGCAAAATTCAGCATGCTCTAATTGGTTTTTCTCTCATAAAGTCCACCCAACCTATAAGGATTATCCATTATAAAGTCCATCTCTCATTAATATTTCATCAATGTTAATGAATCGGATTATTGTATCTACATATTGAATTCATATTCATTTAATCAAAACTCCTTTACATGTAATAAAGTATTAGATCACTTAGTTGTGATTTAGTTTCTTTAATGATAATGAATTATGTGTATTAATTAAATGTAAGTTTACCTTATAGAGATTAAGCCCGTCTATCTAGACTTAATAACCACATTTATTACTGTAATGACAGAGGCTTAACGAGGATGGTTATTTTTGCAATTTACTTTAAGTAGAAAAATGGCGACAGGGAAGAATGCAGGAAAACAATTTTTGCACTTACGTCGTGATGAGACAAAATCTCCTCAGATATTGGATTGATATGCGCCATTCAATTTTGAATTGTCCTCTGAATAATTCAAGGATGATGAATGTTCTTTCAGAGACGTCATCGGAGACAAAATCATGCACAATTTGTTCAAAACAATAGAAATTAACAAAATCTGCTTTGTATTTTTTTTTTTAAATTTTATACGGTGCCCATGCTTATTAAATCTGGTTGTTAATACTGTCTTCATAGCCAAGCTTAGAAACAAA
>JBAMIB010135106.1:0-13635 GCA_037177415.1 Kaempferia rotunda
CTAGGAGCACCTCGCCGTTCCGCACCGGGCAGCGGGAGCCAGTAATCTGGTAATAGCCCCCACCAGGGCCGTTTAGATTCGTGCAAGCGATCGCACCGTCTCTTAAACTCTTGCGAACCGACGGCGGCGATTAATTCGTAATACTTTTTTTTCCTTCGATTTTCTACCTGATAAATAGAGTTAAAGCTTGATTTACCGCAAGCTCCTTACTCTGTTTTAAAAAAATATATATTCTGAATTTTTTTTATTAAAATTCACAATTTATCTACAACATTTATTTATTTAATAATAATATATAATTTTGAGATCCAAATCTATTTGCTTTCCTTTGCACTAAGACACAAAAAATTTAGAGGTCCACATTGGCTCTCCTCTCTCGTTCACAATTCCTTCACCAACTCAACAAACAATGTGTTGTTACTCTTCTTGTTGTTGATTGTTGATTGTTGTCGCTGCCGCCGCTGCTGCTGCAAGAATTCAACATGTCAACAAGCAATTCTTCCTCCTTCCTCCTCAAAACCTTCCCTCAAAGCTTCCTCCAGAGATCTCACTTTCACTGCCACAATCACACAAACAAGTGTAATTTTGGATTGACCAGGAGCAAAATCCACTCGAGGGCTCTCGTCGTCGTCGTCTCCTCCTCAGCGGCCGGAGTTGCGGTGGTTGGCCAAGGCCAGGACAGCAAGTACTTGGCTAGAGAGAGCCGGTGGGGAGTGAGGAGGATGGTGAAGGTGGGAGAAGAGATGAGGAAGGTGGCTCACGTCCAAGCGGAAGCTTTCCACACTCCGGTCGCCTTGTTCGACGAACTCTTCTTCGATTTGTTCAAAGTAAGAACTCCACTTAGCTTCTTGATCTCTTTTTCTTGTAGCTCTAACTTCATGTGTGAATGTTATTCTATTGTTTTCCTGTCTGAATTGAACTGCACAAGACAGGCTGAGATGATCTCTGCTCTTTCTTATCGAGTGCTGAATTCACCGCCCGATAGGTCAGTTTTTAGCTAAATTAATCTTTAAACAATGGGCTTTTATTTATTTATATTCATGAACTTGTGCATTTTATTAGATCGCATCTAAATTCAAAATCTCTAGAATGAAAAATAATTTTATCATATCCCACATGGTGTAATCTTCACCTTCCTTAATAGAACAACATAAACATACAAAGAAAGAACATAACAACTAATGTAAGTTCACTATAATTCTATATCCACAAGAGAGTCTAAAGTTGTATAACATTTGAGCAAAAGCCAACAAGAATACGATAAATAGATTTCCATATCTTGTAAAAGAGGCCACCATTCAATCGAATCTAGGCTACTTTCCTCGACAATAATCTCTTTGTTTGTCTTTCTTTTGGTCTCCTATAGCCTCTTTGTTTACTTTCCTCGACAATAATCTCTTTGCAGCCCTTGTCATCACCATATAAGATCATATCGAAACTATACAAGAAAAACATTGAAATAGAGTTTGTTTGACACTTGAGACACAACCTGACTTGTTGTGAGCCTCATAAATTTCTGAATACATCAAAATTTTTCTATCATTTGACACGGCTCGGTGATGATGACAATGAGTGTAACAGTCTTTAATTACCTGCCTTACTGCCTCCTTATCAGGTATGCTTGTTTAGTTGCGGAAGCTGTTGACGAACATAGTTCAAGTTGGGAGCCGCAGAAGGAGATTGTTGGGGTTGTTGATGTCACTGTACAGCGAGATGTTGATGTTCTTAGTCATATTCAAGGCGAAGGGGAGTATCTCTACGTTTCAGGAATCACAGTTCTAACAAAGTTTAGGTAAGCATAAACTTTATTCATCGATAATGTTTTTCACACTGGAATTCATATGAATGGAAATGAAGCCAGTAGATCAATAGTTCTGGATTCTGTCAGACTTCATCCTTACTCTATAATTAGCTTTAACTTGCAAAACCAAATAAATGTTGATACTTTTGATACTTAACACAACTTGGGAAAACATGAATGAATTGAGAACTTAGCAATTTGTCATATTTGTTTCATTGTTGTGATTCATGAGCATTCCACTGAAACAACTTGACAGGAGGCAAAAGGTAGCGACTGCTATGCTCAAGGCTTGTGACATGCTATCAGTTTTGTGGGGCTTCAGCTATTTGGCACTGAGAGCTCATGAAGACGACTTCGGAGCGCAAAAGTTGTACACGAACGCAGGCTACGAAGTGGTATCCAGAGACCCTATCTGGATTACTCTGATCGGGAGAAGGCGACGGGTTCTGATGGTTAAGCGATCTCCTTTTTCTGAAATTTCACATGAACAAGTTGAAATTTTGTAGCATCCTTTTCGCTTTTCTTTTGGTTACTGATTGGATTATCAGAAAAGATGGTGACCATTTTGTTACTGTATTATGAATGTAAACTACAAATCATTCTGAAAGATAGAACAATTGTGGCAAATTGTTCCTTGCTACAAGATAGACCTCAAAGTAATCTTGCCACTTTTTCATCAAACATAACAAGTTCACCTTAAGAAAATTGGATGGTTAGAGAGAGAGAGAGAGAGAAGGTCAGTAGGAGAGGTGACTATTGTTGGAGATTAAGAATGAAAAATATAGATTTTTTGTGTTCCAAGTTTCTATAAGAGTGATTTAATGTCTCTGATCGGCATGAAAAGTATTAGTATCATTTACTGTGGATGAAAGGCAATGAAAAAACTAATGATATACTTTTTGTTCAGTAAGAAAAGTCTATGTTATCTTAATGCACACTTGAAGGTAAAGAAAAGCACACAATGACAACTTTTCATTTATGGTTCTTTCACTCTCCTGTGACTTTTAGGTAAAAATTTTGGTGGACAGGTGAATGTTTTGAGAAAATTGCACATTTGCATCATTTAGCATCTCTTTAGAGTTAAGGGGTTTAATGCCTTTAGGGTTTAGACAGAGCCTTTTGCGACGACAATTACACACCTCCCCCAAGCCAAACTGTGTCCAACTTGGGTGAATGCCTCAACCAAACTAGACACTACTCACATTATCAATGAAGGCATTCAAAGTGGTAGAAAGAGGTCCCTATCCTAATGGAATTGGACCTAACTCCTCTTTAAGACTCTTTCACCTTTAAAGTTGATGTGTGGCCATTGAATCACTAAAGCAGCAAAACTGATAAGAAAGAGCTTCATAATTCCACCACTAAGTTGAGTGCAAAGTTAATTAAAGTCGAACAAAAAATTAGTAGAGGTCATTCATGCAACATATGCCCCTTTCTTGCCTTTATACTGCTATGTTCTGATCTTCAATGATCTTTGAGGAGCTGACCGTTCCAGTGTAGTCTTCTTCATCAACACAAGGCAGATTGTTGGGAGGAGAGTCTGATGGAGAAGAAGGATCGTCATCTGAATACCATCTTGACCAATATAGATAATTGATAAAATTAAGCAGGCTCAGTGCTGCAAGAAGCCAGTAGAAGAGGTCCAATCTGTCCTTGTTCAAGTTGTTGTCGCTGAGCCAGCCTCTGGTCGAAGGCCCTGAAGATGTTACCTTGTTCACCAATGAGACGAGGAGCGAGCTCAGGTAGAAGCCAAAGGAGTAGGAGCAGTAGGTCATGGCTGTTAAGAAGGCCTGCATCCTTGCCATGGACTGCTTGTAAAAGAACTCAATGAGTCCCACAGCGGTGAACATCTCAGATATGCCAAAGATCAGGAACTGTGGTGCGATCCAAAAGATGGGCAATTGCTTGCCTGACTTCACGGCGAGATCCCTCCTCTTCTTCTCCACCAGCGCGGCGGACACCATTGAGAATGTCACCGTGAAGAGGCCTAAACCGATGCGGTGCAGCGAGGAGATGCCCGAGTCCTTTTTGGTGAACTTTCGGGCCAGCGGGACAAAGCCAATCTCGTAGAGGGGGACTAGGACTATGAGCATGAGGTAAGGGATGGCTTGGAGGGAAGCGGGCGGGATTTCAAATGCTTCAGTCACTTGTGCATTCATCTCGCTTCCTTGTTGGACTGAGAAGGTCTGGAGTTGAGCTAATATGGTGTTAAAGATGATTGTGCAAGCGAATATCGGTATCACTGAGAGAATTATCTTCACTTGCTCGACTTGTGCAATGGTGCAATTCATCCATGAACTTTCCTTGGTGTTTGAATCCCCAGGAACTTGAATGCATGCTTTATTCAGGAATCTGAAAATGTTCAGCAGATTCAGTATCAGATTCAAGATCATAACGTTAACTGGACACATGTATACACCAGTTTTAACCAATCACTTCACAAGATTAGCATGTCTGAATGCTGAGAAAAGTTTCTGAAGAGTAACTAAATATTGACAGTTAAGTTTACAAACACTAGAAAGCAAAGTACCTGAACTTTTCTGTGTGAATTCTTCCAACATTAGAGGAGGGATCGAGACACTCGATAGTATTGTTATCGGAAAGATCATTTCTGACACGATCAAGCACTTTAGCATTTGGGGACACTTGTTTTCTCTTCATAATTGCTGCCACAAGAACCTGCCAAACCAAAAATTATATCAACTGAATTGGTTTAGTGCAAGAGCCAGATGGAGCAGATTAGTCCTCTTTTTATCTTACATTTGCAATTGGGGTGAAAATGCTCCCCTGTGGGGGCTTGTTTCTGTAATAGAACATCCCACAGATCAAGCTAATGAGCCCGGCTGCCATTGTCGCCGCTGATAAACCGAAACCGACATCCATTCCCGACCTTGTCTGGACCCAAACGAGAACCGTTAGCGCAATCAATTCGCCGACACAGAAGCTGAAATAAGCTGTGTTGAAGTAAGTGGAAAGCTTCTTGGAGTGATTGGGATCATCCTTGGGGAATTGGTCAGCTCCCTGCGAGATGATATTCGGCTTGAGGCAGCCACTCCCCAGGGCCACCAAGTAGAGTGCAATGTAGAATATCATGGCTTGGAGTCCTTTGGCTTGCACACAGAGGTCCCCTTCTGATATCATATTGCACTGGGGAGGTCTCAGTTGAGGAAAGTGTGCTTGAACTGTGAGTAGTATGAAACCCTGGCAGCAAAAAACTGATACAAAATCAGACAAATTTGTCAAAGAAAAAAAAAACAGAAGCAAAGTGTTCTTGAGTGTGATCCAATTCAGTGCCAAATAACATGATTCACATGTGCTTATGTTATCAAAGTGAGTGTGTTTTTGTTGAAGTGGAAGAGACTTAACTGAAAGTTCAATGATTCCGAAAGCGAACATGGTTCGGTAGCTCCCGAGGTAAGAATCCGACAAGAAACCACCAAGCAAGGAGAGGAGGAACACCGTGCCGATGAAATTGGTCACCAGGTTTGCTGATTTTGACAGAGGGAAGTGCATCTCATTGAATACATAGGTTATCAGGTTGTTGCCCACAGCAGCAATGGCCATCATTTCGAGTGCTTGAAGTCCTGTGAAAGTGCAGAACAAATGTGAATTCCACTTGCTTTAAAACTTCAAATTCTAAGTAAATTCAGAAACGTAAAACAGCTAAATGAACACAAAGTTCATGTTTTTCTTTGAAAGCAAGTGAAAGAGGAAACACCTAACAAGAACACAGCAGCTCTCATCCCTCCATGCTTGCTGGCCTTGCAGGTTCTACCCTTCCAGTCAAGAAAGACCTCAGCACACATCAATTCTTCGCTGCCACCATGCCTTGTTTGGGCATCCATATCATTCAATCTTTCTGTTGATGAGAGGATCCGAAGCACAACCTTGGTAAAGTCTTACCGACTTGATCCAGCTATTTATATTGTTTACCAGAGGGAGATGAGAAGAATTGATGGCTTCAACAGCCACTGGATAGTGCACCACCCTGTTGTAAATTTCTTATGCTGCTAATTAGTGTGCTGAGAGGGATAACAACACAAGTTGATTGCAGCAAAAGGAAGAAAAAGGAGCAAATGATTTACATTTACCTGCTTACTTTCCAACCCTTAATGGACAATCTATTGATTGCTCATATAAAATGCTGGCAAGTGGCTGTGTTTCCCCACAGAACAGCATTACAACACCAAATAAACAGAAGGATATAATTGTGTATGTACAGAGTAGGATCTGCATGAATAAGATTTCCAGTTTATAGGGATCCTTTTACTTAACTACCACAGAACCATACAATAGTAAGATACTATTTTTTTATCATCCACATTGCAAACGAGAAGCTTCAGGAGGACAACAAAGGTAGCTCTTTGAATATTTTCCCTACAATGTGAGATTATAAAGCTAATAGCACTAACTTGTGGTCTTTAAGTCAACGGCACCAGAGAGGTGAGTCATGAGTGTCTGGAAGCCTTATCAGCTGCAACATTAGAAAATCTTCATTTTGATATTGACCAAATTCATATTTACTTGGATAAATCAATCTCATCAAAAGTTCAACATAAATGATCTCATGAATGTAAGAAATACTATGCTTTTTTATTCCATTAACTCATGCATCACATGACTGAATGTTCTTCGAGACCAAGGAAGTGAAGGCAATGAACAAAAGTAGAGATCCGTATCTTTCTCAGACTCTCTTTTACTTTGCTGGAAAGACATTAAACTCAAGGCTACTCATGCAACCGAAGGCAACAATAACACGTTATCCACATCACCTAGCTTCACGAACTGCCCAAAAAAACAGGGACAAGATGGCATTGCTTAAGTACTTTTGTGGTTCTCCACTCATCTTTTGATGAAATTAAAAAGGCTGAGTGTTGTCAGATTATGTTCTCTGGTATAAAGATCCATGGATCCTCTTACTCCACTAAGCTCTATCCCCTCTATATTCTCATCATAGACAAAATATAAACCCCAAAAAATCCATGATGGAGGGTTTGGCACAAGGATAATTACTGAAAACAACAAGATCCTCTTTTCTTTAAGCAAATACCATGTTTTTCTCTTTCAGTTGGCGACTCAAGATCACTCTGCAATAAAGAAATGGAGAAGATATGGTGGCTAAACAGGCAACCTTCAAGTCCACCACCCATTGGGTGATGTCACTCCCTCTCAAGGGGAGGGAACACCATCATGTCCCCTCCACTGCCATGGCGCAGAGACAAGTCATCTGGCCAACCACACTGACGATGTTGCGGGTGCAACTCAAAGGTCAAAGACAAGAGGGAATGGAGGCTCTGCCTCCCTAGAAAGAGGTAGAGATTGTCAACATGGGGGAAGAGGCAACAGGAATCTACTACCATAGCATGTCATGGGATCATGATGATGATGAATAAGAAGATAACCTTGCCTTAGTGGAATTAGAACAAGTGAGCACTAGGAAGCAACTTTTCATGCACCTCCACAAGCTGCATTGCGTTGCCATTGATCCTATCCTGTGACAAGAAAAAGCAGAACGGCTTCATCAGAATTAAAGCAAGGACTGTGAGGTGGGACCATAATCCCACCATAGTATGGAATTACAGTGCTCTGAATCTCAGGAATAAGTAAATAAATCTGCTTCCTGCTAACGTCTGTAGACCACCTTACCACCATGGTTTTGAATCTCAGGAAACTAAAATGCTCGTCAAACAGACAGAAGAAAGCATTGATACCGAGTGAAACAAATAAAAGGACATCAGAGAGCATATGCAGTACACTACCTTCGTCTTCTCTGATGGGGTTTTTTTTTTTCAATTACCAGTGCAAGTAAGTAATGGCTCAAGTTACAAATGCAATAGGACATCAGAGAAATGAAATCACATCATCCCCTTTCTGCTCTACTGCAAGACCTTCCATTCATTTCCTTTTAATTTTGTAGATTTAAAGAAAATTAAGAAAGAATAGAATAGGAGTATAAGCAAGCTATGGATGTTCGTGGTTCTTTCAGGTACAATTAAAAAACGTATACTTGGACAGTGGGAATAACACGCCCTCAAAACACATTATTGGCAGTAGATAGATAAGAAACCTGTTACTCAATGGGTGAACCAAGGGCACACATCAGTAAACATAAAGTGCTAAAGTAATAAAGGTATTTCTAAATTCCCATGAATAATTTTCAGCAAATGAACCTGAACACCACTTTTGGTAGCGCAGTAAAGGAATTAAATTTTCTTAAGTTTAAAATTTAACTTGGTAAAAATTTATATTCCTTCTACCTGCAAAAGGTCAATTAAATGAATAAACACACATTCAACTCGAACTAAACTCAAATTTTAAAAAAAAAATCTGAAATTCATTATCTTACCAAACGATCTTTATTAACACAATTTGATCAGTGACTAGTCTCCAGTCCTACCTTTTGGTGCTTTCCTCTTTCATTTATCTCTGGTTCCCTGCCTTCCTTTCCCCATTTTTTATAATGACAACCACATAATAGGTAATCTATATACATGCACATGTAGCAGTCTTTACAATAGAAAGAATAGTATGTTTTTCACAGCATACGGTAGATCTAAAAGATCAACCAAAAAAGCTAAATTAGACAATCGAATAAACACCGAAGCTAAACTGATTATTACAATGAAATGAAACACTGTTGTGCATCACTTCGCCATATATAATTCTCGAGCTGCAAATCCATTATATACCATATGGCACCTACTCCAAGGTAGGATTTATTATACAAGCAAGAAAACATTAGATCCTTTCATTTCTTCCACAGAGCTATGGTCATCAAAAACAATGGATCCAATCATTTCTTCATCGTATATCAATCACATCTAGCTTAGTCTTTGCACCAGATAATTGAAAAAAAAAAAAAATCCAACTTTTCTGTATCCTCATAATGTGAGACCAAGACTGACATCTTTCAGCTAGCATGATTCCAACTGAAAATATTGATGGGCTCATCAAAGTAAATGTTATCGTCCATACAAAAGATAAGCTAGCAGCAATCTATTCTCAAAATCAGAAACAGCACTGACCAGCATTTGATGCAAATGCCTTCATTAGCTCAAGGTACGTTTGTTGAATGATTCTATTGTCAAGTTTGCAGTAAATGCAGGAACCGAGTTCATCTTCTTAATAAATATTTCAATCTGCAATTTTTGGGGGGAAGAAAATTCTCAGTCAAAATGATTATATTTCCACGTAAATGCAAATCCATATATAAACAGATCTCCTATAACATGTCAACTATGTTGCAAGAACATATTTAATTAAGCAAAGTTCAGGTGGTTATCTAAACGAGCATTCTATTTTACCCCCTTTCCATGGATGTTCGTAGCTTGAGAATACAATGGTCAGCTACATTGCATTGAAAAAACCTAATGCTCTAGAAAACCTCGTTAAAGCTTTCTACAGTCCTTGTTATGTATATACACATGGAGATGTCTCGTTAGCTATCTTGCTAGGAACACAACCCAATGGAAGAACTGCTATGATATTCTGGGAGAATGTTGTGTCTCTTCTTCGATAATTTCTTTCACTAACTAGACCATTTTCCATATTTCTACATCTACCTCACTATCAATTAGACACGTGCAGCTCTTGGAATACCATTGCATTAAAATGATTTTCACATTTTGATTCATGTTACAGAAACTCATAGCCTTCCCCGAGGTAGGCATCAACATGGCAAATCGAGGTTTAGGATTTTCACATCATGAATTGCTTTGGTGAACTATCAGTGTCAATCATGAGGTAAAAAGATACTTATAGGTTTTTCACATTGCTTATGCAGTACCTCAGCTAGAACAAAAGTGGCCTTGATTTGGCCAGGAATGAAAAGCTAGAAACCAGCACCGAATTTGACCACAAACCTTGATGAGCATCTACTGCAGTATAGGTAAAAATAAATGTGCTTGATGCATTGAGGCACGCTGCTTAGATGCCTCTGAATATATTAAAGAAGTCGAGATGATAAAGACAAACTCATGTATACCTGTTGAGCTACTTCTGGTTGAGAAGAGTAGTCATTAGCCTATATTAACAAGAGAAAAACAATAAGGATCCAACAGAGTAGTAAAATGCTACATCCCTTTAAGAGACTAGGTCTCACCAATATGTTGGTATTTCCAGATTCATACTCAAACTCGAGCTTTTCATCATCATTTTGAGCATATATAGATTGTAGAATAAAACGTGTGACATGAATTCCATCAGCCCGTTGCTGATCATCCATAACAATCTGAAAATAAAATCAGGAGCAAGACATTTTGCATGCTAGAGCCACAATGGTGCTAATAAATTATACAAAAAGCATTAACTAACTAAATATAAATTAAATTACAAGCTGTGAAACTATCAGAGAGAATCAAAGACATGCAAAATTAATTTTATCTCGTTCTTACATAAAACAATAGGAAATTAATAAATTGACAGTTTCATGAAGATCATTTATGACATCATAATAGCTCCAGCACTAATAACTACATTATTATATGCATTACTTATCATATTAATATTATTATCATATTAATACACCTGATACTTCTTTCTTCCGTAAATTCAACCATAATAGTTGTTACTAGTTTATCATAAGCATTTTCTAAATAATGAAAATCATATATATAGCTTCTTTTTTATCTATATTTTTTCATTATTTATCATATTTTGATCTCTCAAATGTCAAACCAACTGATTCTTAGAATGTTATCTCATCTCTTATTCTTCTCATAATAACTCTTTCACAAAGCATCATGGAATGACTCATCAACTTGACAACTCATATTTCTTATAAATAGGTGCTAGAAAACTTTCCCTTCATTCCAAGCATATTCTTAGTCCTCAAAATTTTATTGAATTGCTTAATCAATTAAATCATGCATTAATTGATAAATTCTAGGAATATAGTTAGGACCCACTCTTTCCTACATTTTCTTTAAACCTTTTTTAACCTTATTTTATCTAATATTACAAACAGATCTTAAATTCCTTATGTTTCCAAAAACTTTTTTGCCTTTAACACCAATTTGATGCACAGTGCTCATTGAATAGTTTGTTTAAAAAAGAACAAGTAAATATTATACATAAGATCAAAATGATGAATTTGCTAATTCTTGTAACAGGCTTGAACAAAATTAAATTTTCAACAAAATTTACAATAAAAATGGAATCAGATTTACCAAAATAGTAATCATAAAATAAATATAACCACTGATAAAGTTCATATATTAACCAAATATAAATAGTTGGAACTCATGGTTTGTCAATGTCTTATAGGTTCAATATATGGTATTCTACTCCTGATTAAAAAGTGAAAACAAGAGATGGTGAATCATCTCAACTCGGCTTCTGCAGTTCACCCTTACCTTATATCCAAACAATAAGCAGCAGGCCCTTCTAAAAATGGAAATTTTCTCAGCAAAAACAGCCTTGTATCTGTTTACCAATAAGATGTGAAGGAATATTTAATTTGAAGATAAAGTATAGCTAAACACTTTCTTTTTAACACCAATAGGGAGCAAGCTTCATATCCTCACCTCTCTTCACGCTTCTCAAGTGTTGCAATCTGACTTTTCAGTTGTGCTAGCTTTTCAGGTATGCCATCATCTATTATATTAGCAGCATCTGCAAAGCTTAAATAAGGCAACATTAAGTAAACTATTTGTGAGCCAATTACCAAAACACTAAAAGCAGCAATGAGAGATATACTAGATACAGTTTCATGTTGCCAGTTATAAGAGTAAATTCAGGAAATGATAAACAGAATAACATTTTAAAGTTTTTGATCTGAAATTTGTTTGCCTACTCAGTATAGGAAAAAGAGTTTTCTAGTAAAAGAATTAAATCTATAGATTTTTATACTACTTTTAACATCCAAGTTTAGTTAAGCAAATAAGATAAGATTAAGTTGTAAATATTAGCCAAATTTTAAGCCAGTGACTCTTAGACAACAAGTAGCTAGAATTCTCAAGATAAGTGCTCAATCACAATCAATTCATTATATCTATAATGCTCTATAAATCCATTGGAGAATCATATTTATGATTCTTGTGTAAACACTAATAACAAATCAAAACAGATTTAAAAAAACCAATCAAACTAACTAGATTATGCCAAATTTCTGCGAAAAATAAATATTCCATATGCAATAAGAGACTGCAGTGCAATTGGAAATATATAATCAACATGATTGATAAAAGGCTAGTAGAAAATTGGCAGTAGATTCTGTTTGTTGCGATCAACCTAGTCATTATAGTCAGGAAATAAACTGCTAGAAGAAAAAAAAAATGTAAAACATCACAGATCAATGCTGGAGATGCTCCACAGTAAGTATTAAAACTCAATTAATAGTAAGGAAGTAATGCCGACACCATTAATACCATTAAAAAACCGAAAACACTCCAAAAGTAAAATAAACACATATTTAATGACTGGTCTTCCAATCCTTCTTAAAGTGACAAGTTTATACCAGACTGTCCTTTTAGTTCTTCAATGGCTTGTAGTTTTGATTGTGTCTTCTTCAGTTCCTCTCTCAATGAATCTATCGTATGCTTGGTTTCATTGTCAACAGCTAAAGTATTCACCATGCGCAGCACCTTTGTATTCGCAGCAGAATAATCCCCATGGCCCAGCTATGTTAAAAGCAAACAGTTACCACAAATTTATGAACACTAAAACAAAGCAATAATAAGATAGACACTATCAAGTACCACATTGTCTAGATAAACTCAAAAGCATGATATATTTCATTTATACAAAAATGGCATCAGAGATAATGTTAGAAAGCAAGAAACAACTGCGAAAATGTATTATTCAAACTTTCAAAATGTCTTCCTGAACAAATGCATAAAATCACGATCCTTTTCTAGAGTTCACCTTTCACATATCTTAAACAAAACTCTTAATGCATGATAATTAAATAATTCCTCAAGAAAACCAGAATCCTTAAATCCAAACAGCAACCCAATAATTCATAAGGAACATTCATATGTAGTAGCAAACAACCATTAGAACCCAAGGCATATAATAAGTAGGAGCAGAGAGAATGAGTTTATGAAATGTCTTGAAGGATATCATATCTTAACAACCATTATTAAAATTTTCAAATCGAAGAATAAATAAAGCCAAATCAACTTCTATAGGCCCAATAACATTCCAAATTTGAAAAGTGAGATACTCAAAGAGTAATGGCCAATACAAAACAAGTAACACCAAAGGTACCACCTCTCTCTCTCTTTCTCTCTTTTTCTGAAAAGAAAGAAAAAAAACAAGGTACTTCTTACCTTTGCTTCCAAAAGAGAGATCTCAGCACGTAAGCGATCACCCTCTCGCTGCAACGACTTTACTCTTCTTGCCTCGCTACTTAGCTGTTCACCCAATATCTTGAGTTCATCATGTAGATGATTAACAACTCCTTGTTGTTCATGCAAATTATTTTGCAGTTCTTTGATTGTGTTTTCTCGATCAGCAAGAGATGACTCCAAATCCTAGTATCTCAAATAAAGAAATATGTGAAGATTACAAGATTCAGTTCACTTAGCAAGGAAAAAGAAAGGGGTTAAAAATAGAATGGGAACAACAAGGTTACTTCTAACCTTGACTAAAGTTTCATTCGGTAGTCCACTTTCATGTGAATTTTTCAGTTTACTAAGCATAGCAGCTTCCTTCTTCAGCCTATCTCTTTCTTCCGTAACAGAAGAGAGCTGTTAATAAGAAATGATCATATAACCACTAAGATTATGAAACCTCTTTTCCTTCAGAGAGAGAGAGAGAGAGAGAGGGAGAGAGAGAGAGAGAGAGAGAGAGAGAGAGAGAGATCACATACCCAAAACATAAACTAACACCTA
>JBAMIB010135207.1:0-13631 GCA_037177415.1 Kaempferia rotunda
CCGCGCACGTCCTTCTTGTCCGCTGGTGTACTCTTCTGCAGATCCTTATCCCTCGGATGCGCTGAGCACGTCGACTCTCTTGCGAACTATTCTTCTCGACCGCCACGTCTTTCGCTCGACTTCTTGTGTTTCTAAGCTCCTGCACATTTAGACACAAGGTTAGCAAACCATAGGACCTAACCTAACTTGGTTGATCACAGTAAAACTAACATGAGGACCAACAATCCTTACTGATATGTTACAATCGAATCCTACAACACAAACTCTTTCATATTTAACACACTCATTCTTATAGAGAAGTAGCAGTCCTTACCGAGATATTACAATTGAACCCTGCAACGTGTTCCTTCTAAGGAACAACTTCACTCTTTCTCATTTTTGATAGATTCATTCATTGAATATTTATCTAAACTTAACGCGTGTTGACAACCTCACTCTTTTTCATCCAGACATGAAATCGGCCATAACAAACCTACAACATACTCTATAATAATCAAAATTCATTAAAGAAAGAGACTACCAATTATATTGCTTTGAAGGAGAATATTGTCGCATTGTTGTTGGTAGCACAAAAGCACATACCGGCAAGGATGAGCCCATGCCTATGACCGGGCTTCTGATACCATTTAATAATGTTTGAAGATTGAATAGGTGATAATTTAATCGTTTCTCATTTTACCTAGTTTTGCAGATTAATTCTCTCAACTTATTCCTTGTGTCTATTTACTTAATAGACTAAATCTTATATAGTACTTTTTATGTTAACACCCGCCTGCTATCCTGTTGATATAAACATGCCTGACCTTAAACATAGGCAACATGATTAATCATTACCCAACATTATATCAAAATATAGCATGTATTACCACAGACAGCAAACAATCTCTCAATTCTTTACGGAAGATTTAAGTTTGCATTGTTCAAGGCCAGTTAGCTAAAGATATAAAAACTGCATCGTTATATAATAATGAAGCATGCGTTACACCTGCGAGAAAACAATTTCTCAACTCTTCTTTACAGCAGAACTAAGCTTGCATTGCTAGAGGCGATTGAACTGGCCGCAGAGATAAAAACATCCGCAAATTGAAAAACAATTCTCTTACCTGCTAGGAGGACAAGGTTCCATGGCAATTGTAGTTACGGTGCTAGAAGCTATTGTCAAAAATTACAGAATTTGGTCGATATCAACAAAAATCAAACTCCATGTATAAGAACCTCAAACCTAGAGAAGTTTAATTCATAGAACATCGTCTACCATCTTCGTCTTGAAGGATATGATAGAACAAAGAGGAGTTTAATTCAAAGAACATTGTCTACCATCTTCTTCTACTCATCACGAAGCAATGGTTCTACTAACCTATAAAAGGTCAAATAAAAGAAGCTGGGACAGCAGGATTCTTCAAATATGTTACTTCTTTTTCTTATCATTTCCATCAAGAAGAAAAGGAGCTGCAGGTATGCTGAACCACCATTCTCTAAATCTTCTCATAAATTTCTCAGAGCTCGCCCTTCGTGGAGGTGAATTCCGAGTAAATATTTCAAGGAATGTCATTATGAGTAAAATCTTAATAGGAAGAAAAGCTACTGCAAATGCCAGTAAAACCAGAACCAATATAGCTCTATCTGTTGCCTGTCCAGAATAATCAAACAGTTAAACAGACCAATTTGGTATTAAAATGCATACACAAATAGAGGGAAATGACTATAAGATCAGTGAAAAAACTCCTAGAGGTAAGCAGATTGACAGTAAATGGCGGTTCACAAGTGCCATTGGACGTGGGCGACACAAAGAAGATTGTGGCAAGCAAATAGGTGGACGACTTGGTGAAGGGTAAACATAGAGGAATACGAGGGAGGCAGCTCAGATACCATGTTGAGGGAAAAATTAGAACTTCCACTTCATGGAAGCCTAGGTAGCCTCCTCTACCTTTATATAGATATTATTGATAAATAGGAATATTACAATAATAGCTATTACATAGTTGCATAATCCTCCATAGCATAATAATTTGTCAATGATAGCATCCAGGTGTGTTGCATATGAAAACAAATAACAAATGTAACAAAGGTGTGAAAAATCAAAACCTGGGAAGGAACAGCCAGTAGCAGTGCTCGTAATTTCAAAAGAATAATATTTCCATCCTGGACCAGCTCTTCAAGTTGAGAGATGGCATTCTGAACTGCCAATATCTGTTCCATTGTGGTCATTGAAGGTGGAACCTTAACCTTGAGCTGATCAATTGGCTTTCCTTGATTACTTATTCGAGTAAGCAGCATGAAGATGGCAAGAAATAAAAGTAACATAACAACAGCATATCCAAGCCATTCCCTGCATTCAAACAGTCAACTTTGTAGCAATAACTCTAGGATAAAAAATGTTAGCTTCTTAATCTAATTGCAATGTAGCTTCAACTTTGTAATATTTTAAAAAAGCTTTTGGCCTAGAAACATTGAGTAGAAGAAAAACCAAATGTATGAAGAGACTTGTGACGCTTAATTAACTGAAAACATACATTAGAGCACTGTTAGAGTTTTAAGTAATTATGTGAAATAGATCTATTAATATTCTCATTACTTTTGTACATCACTATAGCATACTGTGAGAACAAGATTTCATAAGATCAAAGCATCAAAGATCCTTTCAAAATGGAAACAGTACCATAATTGACAAAAACCATGTTCTATGCTTCTTCTCTTTCTAAAAAAGAAGTAAAGCAAGAGTTTCAAACCAGTCAAACTGTGTCTATCATAAGAAATCAATAAATATAGCAACTTGCATTCCTGTAAACTTTGCTTCTTTCTAACATAACTTAAAACCTAAGAAACAAACAGAAATATGCAGCTCTGCTAGGTTCAATAATGTGGCATAGGGATAGGGATTTAGTCTCCAATGAAATCACAATGAAACAAATCCTGGCTTATGGAATCTGAACTGTGGTGCTTGCTTTTTAATATTGCCTGTATCTTCTTTTTCCGTAACCTCTTACTCTTCAATCTGTGGGTTACAGGTGCTGCCATCGACTCTTTACATTCTACTTAGGATATTTAGCCATATTCTAATGACAGCGGCCACTCCATTTTTCATAACATAGATCATTGCTCAAAAGAGACATTTGGTTATGTTAGAGAATGTTTTGAGGCAATTGCTGAGAAAACTATGCCTGAACAACCTTGTAACTCACTAAATTATAATCTTGATATCGCTGTCAAATTATGACTGGAAATTCAGAAAAAAAAAATAGTGGTTCTAATTTTTTGGCAGAATCACACAAATTGCAACTTTCTCAACCTTCATGGTGCCAAAATCGACTGTAGGGCCAAGAGCTCAGAGAAACTTCTAAGCTAGCAATGAGAGCAATTATGTATTTATATTACTACCTATCTTCCCGGTAATAATATGAATTGTCTTGAAGAATTTCAAAAGTTAATTATGTGGTTCAAAGTGATATTTTAAAGACAATGGAGGACGTCGATTTGAATCCTGTTCTTGAAGATGTTGGTCCTCAGATGGTATACTTCTGCTGCTAGATCTGTGGAAAATAATGGAAAAATCAACTTTAGTATGTGAAGTCAAGATTGAAACTGCAGTGGACATGAATGAAGAGTCCAATCAATTTGAATTTGATGATGGGAATTCTCTCACTAGAGAGGATGATCCTACTATGAGTTCACTCTTCCATTAGAGTGAGGAGTTGGTGAAAGAGAATGGATAATAGGAGGAACACGAAAGATGAAGAGGGACGGGAAGTGGGAAACCCCCTTATAAAGGAAAGAATTTAATAGAAGATACAAGAAGAAAGAGATATTTTGCCATTGCATATTGGCAAAATGAATATAATATGGCTGTTGCAACAACCACATATCAGAGGTTTATTTGCAACCTGATTCTTATACTGCATGTTACTTAGTTGATTATGATGATTTCTTGGAAGAGTAAAGGAACTGCTAGCACAGACTTAGAACTATGAACTTGGAGCAGCAACTTAATGTTCTGGTGACATTTTTATCCATGGTGATTTTTAAAGGGAAAAATTGAAAATGAATCCCTTATTTCCGTTATTGTCAAAAGAGTGATCCATTAAAAAAAAAAAAAAAAAGAGCACCCCATTGTATTTTTCATCCCAAAAATGTCTTATTTCAGCGTTGCAATAGTTTTGCCCAAAACTACTATAACATAGAGAAAAATTGGCAAACTTGACCAAAATTACAACATACAGAGTACTGTTCAGAATATCCTTATACAATTTTAGTCGAAATTACTTGAACTTGATCAAAATCTTCTATACTGTCATAAGAATTTCGATTAAAATTGCTACACAAAGTGCTATAACATGTAGTTTTGGCCAAACTCGCTACAACGTGCAGTAGTTTTGGCCAAACCTACTACAACGTAAAGCATTTTTGCTCAAAGCTGCTACAAATAATTGTGGTCAAATTGTTCCACGTTTAGTTTCAGCCAAAGTTGCTACACATTATAGCAATTTTGACAAAAACTACTACAGTAACGTGCTAGAACAAGAGCATTTTAGGATGAAAAATAGGCAGACTGCCCCTTTGATTTTTTTTTCAAAGTGGAGTGCCCTTTTGATGATAATAAAAATAAGGCATGCCCTTTTGATTTTTGCACAATAAAAATAAATATAAAATGAGCAAGGTTGTATTTCTCTATTTTCCATTTGCAAAAACTTTTGAAGTCTAGGTTTTGAATGGGTATAGATGGAGACATAACATGTACATACCAAAGCATATAACAAATGAATAATTCTACAAGCATATTAAATGATCGAATATTCATTTTGTTGCTTGAATTCCTTTCTTAAAAACGGTATAATTTTCTACACTTAATCCTTCTTTCTTTTTCCAATTAAATGGGATTGCATAATGTGTTGAGCTAAGGTGTTCTATGCCTAATCGCGTTACATGAATAAGTTAAGTGATTGGTGATTCATTATATCAATATGTTATAAAGATGTACCGTGTCAAAAGACATTATTTTGGGATGCAAGAGGCTTTGAGCTAGGCTAATATTCTAAGTATCTCCAAGTCATGATGCATGTGATAGGAAATGTTGAAGATAGAATGGTCCGTGTAGAGCCGTCAATTTGAGTTGGGTCTATCGGGTTGGCCCACCCCGCTAAAGAATTTAAGCGAATTAGGTAGCAATTTTATCAACGTATGCCCGCCATAGACCGACCCACCTAGGCCCGTGGCACGCGGCCCACGAGGGTCGCCCCATGGCCCACGAGGATCAGCCCGTGACGGGCTTGGGTTGACCCGCGAGTTGAGAAACATATGTAAGCCAACTTTTATATCAATTTATTATCTTTCTTTGTTATAATTTCGACATAACATAGTACTTTTCACCAACATGAATACTTATTTGTGTCCATTTACATTTAAAATACCTATTTTTCAATAAATTTGATTGATGAAACCTTTCCGAAGTAAAACGTTAAATATACAAAACTTTATTTTAAATTTTTGATGGGTCCGCAGGTTGGCCCGCCTAACTCGTAACCCGCCTTGAATTGGGTTAGATTAGAAATTTCCCAACCCAACAAGATGACGAATCACCCCGCCCCGTCCGCCAAATGGTTGACCCGCCATGGGCCGTCTGACAGCTCTAGGTCCATGCCCATTAGTCCCATAAAGAAAAGTACAATGGTCCATTCTATGTACTAAAAAGGTGTCCCACTCTTCAAAGATAGTCATGTTGGGATAGAATGGACTCTGGTTTGATCCATAATAGTGGAATTTTTTGAATCCTAATCACAAATTACTCTTATGTTGCTACTTGAAATTACATCAATACATGAATTTTTAACATGCTGAACTAAATCAATATACCCTAAATTCTAGACCAGCAGGTAAATTCTACAATAAGAGCATGGTAGATATTCAACAAAAATTATTTAGAAACTTAGCTTGATTATTTTTTTACCCATGCCATAAGTGTATTTATTCCTTTTATCATTGTTTTGCTCCCTTGGCAAATATTTCTCATGGTTTCACTAATTTGTCTTATGATAAGCTTTTCTCATTAAGGAAGAGGAAGATGAAATAACAAAATGGATCCTCACAATGAGAATACAGTGGAAAAAGTCAAAAGAAACTCTAATCAATGAGTATTATTACGATCATCTGAAGTGGAATTACACTAACACATTAATAGACTGGGTGAAAGTCAACATCATACAACAAATAGAGCACCAAACATGCATCAAGCTGCCAAATGTTCTGAAACTAAAAATATGGGAGTCAAAATATTCGTTTTAAATGGATAATTTCTTGCATATGAAGATTCTTTGCTGCCACTTTTCTGAATGAAAAGAAAAAAAAAATTCTCAATGTTCATCCATTGAATAAATAATAGCCCGAGTTTTCTAATGTAGAATAAATTTATCTGACTGAATGGAATATTAATCACTAAGCTACCAGAAAGCTATCCTGCCAAGAGTATGCTGCAGACTATGACAACGGCTGTGAGTCTTAAGTATTTAGTCTGCTACGTGAAATCTGTCCTGCCATTAAACTCTATGTCAAGCTATATTGTTAGCCGCAGATAATAATGATACATATTTAGTGTTATGGGTTCTCAGACTCTCAGTCCTAAATATTTATTCCCATATTCCATAAAAAGATCTGGAGAATCTTCATGGAATATAACTTTTAGATAGTTCTTCATATTATGTCTCTCAAAAGAAGAGTTATTCCTAATTCCATATTATCAAACGTAAGCAGGAAACAACCATTGGTCCTTCGCGAAGCATATTTTTGCAGAAATATGAGATCTATATGTATAAAATGCCTCTAAAATATATTGATGGTAGGGAGCTGATCATAACAAAAATTATATTCAGATTGGAGTAAACTTTCTACATCTTTCAGTAACAAGTAAAACTACTAAAACAACACCTGAAAATGATGAAACAAGATAAAGAACAGAAAACTATGGACTTGATAGGTTCATCCCACGAAGCCATAGAAATAAGGAAATCTCCCAGTTGAATTATAGGCCGAAGGAGCTTCTGCAAGATTAAATAAATCAAATAAGGAAGAAATTAGCAGTGACCGCTCCTTCAATGATGGATAAAAAATACTCCTCATGAAATGCACCATCTAATTTGTAAATACAGAGTCTTCACTTCATGTTAAGCCTCTAGTAGAGGCCAGCAATAGTATTTGTTTTTCCAAAACGGTTGGATTATCCAATATTATAATGGCACCACCCTTAAGTTTCTAGTTTCTAATCTGCGGCATCATGTTGCTTAGATTTTTCAGTTGTTTACATGGAATTAGATTTGACAGCCATTATGACTACATTTTCAACAAATTGGGGAATCCTTAGGAATACTGATGAGTAGCAAGGAATGTGGAAATCAATTTTACTAAAAGATTTTTTAATACAAACACCCAAATTCAATAACCTTGGTGGCATCTAGACATTTGGGAATGAGTATGATATACAGATAGCTTAGCAAAACAAATTATTCCATATCATCTAGTTTACGAATATCCCAGGAGGCTTGTAAAAATTTGATGTTTAATCTTTCTAGGAACCTAATGGAATAGTGAATTTCCTTGTCAGAGAAAGAAGCATAAAGAACAGAAAGATCAGTAATCACACCATATAATGTCTCAGTCAAGCAAGATAGTAGTGCAGTGGAGTAGCCAATACAATGTTGAGTGAAGGCCTAGATAATGTCTTCCTGTTTGGTAAAGAGCTGTTCACTGATAAGTGGTTAAGGAAAAAGGTTGAATTTTCACCTTCTAGTGTTGCCCATTACCTTTTGTCCTTTGACTCTTAATGAACCACTTTATTATGTGAAATGTGGTTCAATTTTCCCATCAGAGGCTTGCATTCTATTAAATCCTTAATTGAGATAAGAGTTACAGTTTCATTGTTTAATTTTATGTGATACATTTATTGAAGGTGACTCCGTTGCTTTAGATGTGATTTCAACCATCCCTTTAGATGCTTAAATTGTCTCAATTTAAATACCTAGTTTGAAGTAAAACCAACCTGACAGTGACAAGCAGATGCCAATTTCCCAAAACTTCATCAACAAAACCTTCTTAAATCATCACTTTATTTTAAATTTTAAAGAACAATGCGGTTCAAAAGGACTATCCTCATTAGCTTGTAAAACTAGCAGATTGTCACCTTATAGAAGTGCTAGTCTAGTAATCCAAATTTTGAAAGGCTGTGACAATTCTGGGTTAGGGTAGAAGCCTTCCAATTTAACCAATACTGAAGAAAATTGTCCATTTAACATGTATCGGTTCTTCCAGACAATGGAAGCTCATTTAGATTTATAGGAGCATTGCAAGTGGAAACAGCAAATAGCTCTAGTAAAACCTAAGTTCAAAATCTCAAGTCATGCCGAAATTTCAGTTTTTGACTAAAATGATTTTATTTCAGTATTGTACCAATTTTTTATATATGGAGTCTGACAAATTGGAGTTGGAAGGAGAAAGGCGATGAATAAGGAAATAAAATAAAATAAGTTAACTATATACGTAAATTCGGACTTTGTGTTCCACCTGCAATAATAAGTTTTGGCACTATCTTATATGGACACAAACTAAAAATAACAATATTCCTCAATTTATCTTAATTTTTGTTGTAGCATACCAGGGAAATCAAGTATTGGCCTGACAGAATCATCAAATACTAGCGAGTTCAGTAATTTATTGCAATGACACATTTAGACCATGCCACCCAGCACAATACAAGATTACAAATCATGAGTAAAACTAATAAAGGTGTCTCTTGCTTGACTTGATATAGTGTGGTGTTGGATCACCCTTAGTTGCCAAAAGTTGATCCATGATAAAATGGCTCAACGTCAACTCTATGAAGTCTTCAAAACAAGTATTTAAGGGTGGACGGAACTACTAATGGCCATTTTAAACCCAATTTGCTGATTTAAACTAAGCTGGTTATATTCTGTGCATGTGCAAGACCAGATATAGTAGGGAACCTATTATAAGACCACCAAAATACCCATTTGTTTCACGAGGATTTACTAACATCCCTATCATTTTAAAAGATCATGACCAAATACCTCAAAATAAATTATCTAAATATCCTGTGCTAGGATAAAAGCATTTCCCTCTTGAACGACTCGGCCATAGAGAAGATTATGCTTTTGAACCTATCTAAGGGTACAGATATTTCCATATGAAATGCAAAAAAAGAATTACGATGGATCTAGGAAGATGGAAGATCATACAAGTTAAACTAATTTCCAAGCCCATGCAACTAGCAACCAGAGAGTGCATCAAGGAATTTAGAAGGAACCCAGCTAACTTAGCAAGTTGACTAAACTCTTCATTTGAAGCGCGAGTCGAGGAGCCAATACAGATCAGCCGCACAGAAGATTCTAACAACACAGTTATTATTCAAAACTGCAAAGAATTAAATGTCAACAAGCAGTAAGAGGCTATAGCCATTCTCGAGGGCATTGACAGGTGCAACTATAAGGATGATCTTGTTGTAGGTAGAAAGGTTGAAGGGAGAATCTCATCATCCAGAAGCTGGCCATCATCAATGAAAACTCCATCAAAAGTCTAGCATGAGTGTGACAGAGAGGACTGGCCAAGGTCATCACTATAGATGGAGAGTGTTGAATGGGTGTCAACTTCAAATTAGCAAAAAGGGTCGATATCCTAAGAATGTCACAATTTTCCAGGAAGTCTTGATCGACAAAGATGTTCTACCAGCTTGGTTCTGGCAGATATGCTTGATTCAAAAGTGAAAACTGAAAATGGTGTGGGTCTGACAAGACTCGAAAATACGTTGCTCTCCAACAGGCTTTTGGCACCTATTGGAGAAAGGCCATTGCAAAATCTCTACCTATATTTTTTTGAATGTTAGCGCTTAGCAGGCCACTGTTGTTGAAGGGGATGATTAATCATGGAGGAAGAATACGCAGGAAAAGATAGAGAAAGCATGATGCAGAGGAAGAGGGCGAACTTGGAGAGAGAGGAGCAGAAGGGAGGGAGGCCAAGATGCCATCTTATCTACTAGCAGCCTCCCCTGAAAAGTAAATGCTAACTCTAATACCAAGTTGAGGGATAAAATCTGATAGCATATTGACCAGAGAGAGAACTAGAAGACCCATATACAGTATATATTATAATACCTAATAACCAAATGACAAAACTATTATCCACATATAGAAACTATTAATTATAATATAAATCAAACAGACTAAAGTACAAGGTATAAAAGAGTGCTCTAAAATTGGTTGACGCTATTAAGTTGTAACAGCAAAGAAAAAAAATACAGTACCTTCATCACTGCAAAATTTTTATCAAGACCATCTACTTTGACACCGTCTATTGTAGCTTGTGCTTTCTCTAATTGTTTATAGTTAATTCTAGCATCATTCACTGCCCTTTCTAAGGAAGTCAGTTCCCCAACAACTATTTCACCAACAAGAAGCTTGTCTTCAGTTGAAACTCGTGATACAAGCCCTAGATTTGACAAAATTCCCAAAGTAGATATAGAGTACATTCCACTTCTTGAAGTGGATTGATTAGTTCGATCCAACCTCCTAGAGGCTATTGCATTAGCTAGTGTTTCCAATATTGTGTCACCTCCAGGAAGATGATCGCAGAAATTGAACATCAGAAGTGCCTCATATTTCATAGCTGCTGACAAAAGTAAATCTCGAATGGCTTGTATACGTAGAATACCAAGAACAGCTTTTGAAAGAGTTTCTTCTTTCTCAACACCTTCTATTTCATGCTTCTGAATGAATCGATGGGCATAAAGAACTTCTCGCATAATGGCTAGCCAATAATCACGACGTGAATGACCCGTAAGCTCAGGAAACTCCATGATCATTGGTTCTGATCTAAAAGGAAGATAGAAAATTATATTACTAACTGAATATCTACTGCTATGGGTTGTTTCCCAAAAGATAATTAAGATTACCCAAATCAATTAGGAAAAAACTTTCAAAAACATAGACATTCAATGTAAGTTTCATATTACAACGTAATGTAGAGACTCACAAAGATATTGACTTGTACATAACAGCCTTATCGAAAAGGCGGGAACCCCATGGCCCAGTCAACTCAGGCTTGATACTTTGCTTTTGATCATCTGCAAGTTCATATACCTTTGGTTTATCAAAGGTTACAACTCGCAGTGCTTCAAAATAGAGAGCATGGTCCGTCAGTGTCAATCTCCCTACAATAGACAGCTTGAAATCATAAGAGGTGCTTAAAGTAAGTTGTCCTCTCTACATCATAGATCATCTGTATACTCTCCTCATTATCTAAAACAAAGTGGGTTATCAGATGTACCAGGCCATGTAGAAGTTCCTATGTGTTCAAGCACTGGTTGGGTGGTTAATGTTCCGTCCACTTCAAGGATCCTTTCTTCTCTATGGAGGCGAAGACCCGAAAGAATAGATGATTCAGTCTGAGTTTTCATCTTCTTTATTGCCCTGTAGAAGGAAAAAGGGAGAAATTATACATTCTATTTCCACTCTACAGTGCAATCCTCAAGAAGTAATCTTAAATTATGAGACATGGCCATATGACATGTATACCGCTTCCTACTTTCAACCAGACATCAAGGAATTGACATACAGTTCAGTTGCTTTTAGTGGATGGAATAATAACTCGTCAAAATCATAAGATTCTGGTAATCCAGACTGCTACCACTTCTAACACAGACTAATCATAAGAAAACAGATATAATGACCACAAATAATTCAACTACCCGGGTCATTCAGAAGTGATATTAGGAACAACATGCACTTCACACAATGAGGCTTTATGAAATTAAGAATACATGCCATAGAAAAGTTATGATAAGTGTCAGCAATTTAGAATCTTGTGTTGCCACACCCATCCATGCGCACACTGAGACACAAAAAGTGTCAGCAATAGTGACACCAGGTCTCAAATGGCATATCACATCACCAACAACTATGCAAAGTGATCTCGATAAGAAGCATGGAGGAAATTATGATAGGCATTTGTGGTGGCTAGGAAGGGTGGGTGAACAATTTTCCAGGTAAACCCAAGATTGAGTTGGCAGCAGCAGTAGGTACACATCCATCCACTTCTTTTGCTTCTTTTTTCTTCTTCCTATTCTCAATCTTCCTCTCCTGTTTTTGCCTCTTCGTCCTCTCCCCTTCTTCCTCTTCCTCCCATTTCATCACCAAACCACCATGGCATGGTTTACCAATACTAAACTACTTCAATCAGGAACCAAAATAGTCTCAAAAGTAGTATTTTAAACCTTGATGCTTCTCAACTACAATTTTTTATGCAAGAGTTATTTAATAGAAGAATTAGAAAAAAAAAATAAATCAAAGGAGAAAAGATGATTAATTAGTTTGGAGAATTGATAAAAGAAGTATTTTATTGCCAGATTCACTTATCTGTGTCCTTAGTGTATGGGTCATTTATATCCTACTGTTGTCGTTTCTTTCATCATATTTTTTTATCCTATACAATTCACATATTGAACTGAAGAGTAAGCAAACTAAATTTACTTACAAGATGTGCTGATGCAGAAGGCATTCATGTCTCTGAGTGATTCATTGACATAAACACTTCTAAATGTATTTTGAGTGGAAGTGTGGTGCCAGTATAACTCTACAAACAGAGGCACAAGATGTCTTTTGTAATAATTGTATAGTGAAAATGGAGGGAAGAATAGAGTTCAATATATAATTCAAAGCTATTAACGAACATAGGCTGTTAACTAACTGCACAAGTAACAACCATTCACTAAGCAACAAAAAATCATGAGTCCCAATTATTTAGGGTCGGAGGTAACAGCCATTCATTAACTAGCAAGGATATTTCTAATTTAGACTACAACCAAATGCCAACCAAAAAAATCACCAACAATACAAAAACACTAACAAACCAGATTCCATTTTTTGTACGCAGAGGTACCTGTCTAATGCACCTAGGTATTTCTCATAGACTGCAAAAGTAAGTCGACCTCCAGTTGAAGTAGTGAGCACATCAAAAAGATTGAAACAGGTAATTACATCTGCAATAGTGGGAATGGCAGGTGCTATTCTAGAAAAGGCCTCCACGCCTGCAGTTCTTTCTTTATCCACCTATTGTAAAGCTAAGATCAGTATACTCAAAACGAATAGGGAAACCTTTGTCCAAAATCATTGAGAACAACACCATGAAAAAGATGAATGTCAATCTTTACCTTGAGTGTTGGCTGACTTTCTGCTGCAGGTGCCTCCCAGGCTAACATCATATCAAATGTCAACCGTCGAAAGGTCTTGTCTGATAGATGGCCAGAAACCTGAGTAGAGAGAGCAAGGGTTCTAAAACAACAGTATTCCAAGAAGTTCCTTGCATAATTTGAAGAACTCTTTTTAGTATCTGAAGCAACTGAATTAAAATTGCTTTGGAGCTCATCCATAGTAACGTTGAGAATTCTGCAACAAATAGAAGCCAAAAGATACAACATTAATGCTGAAAGTAAACAGGTAAAGCATTTGTATAGCTTGTTACCTTATTTTCAATATACCAAGGTATCAAAAGGTGATAAGTGATAGCATATATGGCAACATATATCATGATAGCATATATGGTAACATATATCAAGGATTAATTATGACAGCACATATGGA
>JBAMIB010135416.1:0-13626 GCA_037177415.1 Kaempferia rotunda
GTAAAAGAGAAATAGGCGGAGATTTACTTCTATTCTCTCAAGCTAGTGAAGTTTAATGTTGACTTGTTGATGGTGTTGATGAAAATGAGGTTGAGCCGGATTCGGTACTTAATTGGAGAATGGTGGTGGAGGCCTCGGGAGCAAATGAAGTGCTACAACCAAGCAGGAGGAGTACAAGAAACATCCACATTATAGAATTTGATGAGGATTTAGATACATCGAAGGAGGAGAATAAAGAAAATATTGATTTTGAGTTCGATGATGATAGGATTATAGATATAGTTGATGGTGAATGTGTAGATGATTTAGAAGATTAATGATGTTTAGTCTAATCCTTGTTGACTTGTTGACATGTTGGATTAAAACTTTGAATTTTAAACTTAGGCCTTTGATAAAAGTAATGATATTACTTTTTTAGTATTCATATGGTGATGAATATTAAACAAATTTTTTGTTGCATTTATATATTTATTTGTACCTTATGTAAATTGTATTGTATGAAACTTATTTATGCATAAACATTATTTAGTTAAATATATCATAAATAATGATGATTATTTATAATATTATGTATAAAAAAATTCAATCGCCTATGCGGCCAAGGCAGTAGGCGGTCATTGGTCAATGCTACCACCACCGTCTATCGTCATTTACAACACTACCTTATCATGAAACTCCATTGATACGTGGAACCTTGATATGGGGATCCAATTTAGGAATAAAATACTTTAATTTATCTGGTTTTACTTTCCTAGTTTCTATATATCATCAATGTACAATGTATGTATATATCTATATATACTTACTCATTATTATTTATAATGGAAAAATAAGAGATCATTTCATTCCATGTTTCTTAACATGGTATCAAAGCTCTAGGGTCTTGTGCCTCTAAGATTTTCTTTCTTCGACCTTCATTGTCAAGTTTCTGTCTACTCTTTCTTGGCTTTCGTTGTCAATTTATTGTTAGCCTTCATTGCTGATAGTATTTTTCTTCTTCCTGTTGTGTCAACCTTCATAGCTGGTATTTTTTTCATATTCTGTGATGTCTTAGATTGCAGAAACAAATCCTCAATCTGATGAAAGAGCAACAAGAACCCATCTTCCTATCGGATAATTGCAAATATCCAACACTCCTGAATGGACAAAACTAGACTCAATGGACAAAATTACTTGAAATGGTCTCAATTGGTGCACCTAATGAGATCTTTGGTGCACCTCGAGACATAGGTTAGAAGCTATGGAGACATCACAAAGCGACCCTCAAGATAATCTTTGGTGCACCTACTATAAGAAGTCGAGACATAAGGATCGTTGTTGGAAATTGCATGAAAACCCACTAATTCAAGTCAAGAATGGGGCAGTAGGGTGATCAAAAAATTCAACAAGAAGCTCATCAAGTTTCATAAATCATTCCACAAAACTTGACCTAACAACGTTATACAGAGAATACTCCCGACTACTTTAATCAGGCCGAGATTGAAAAGCTTCGAAGTATATTGCAACCCAGTGGCTCGTGTTCATTAGCATTCTCTGGTAAGTCTCTTTCTCATGGATTACAAACCTAAGATCAATTTATACAAGACTCTTGGGTTATTGACTTAAGAGCTACAAATAACATGACACCTCCCCCGTCCATTTTACAACATATTCACCTAGTTCTAGCACTAGAAAAATTATTATTATTATTGATGGTTTTGATACCATGGTGGTCCATCCTTGTTATTAAAAGATGTATTAGTCTCCTATCTATTCACAAATTAACCAATGATATGAATTGTAATGTCTTATTTTATCCTCTCACTATGTATTTCAGTATTAGATTTTGGGAAAGAGAATTGAACTTGCGAAGGAAAAGGATAGTCTCTACTATCTCAATGCATCGGACAAATACTCACCTAGTGTCAAGCATGGTAGTTTTAATTTTCTATTTCAATAATGATCTCATTTGGCGTCAACATTACCGTTTTGACCATCCGTCATTTACAATTTTAAAGACTTTCCCTTTTTATTTGATTCATACTAATATATGGGCCCCTATAGGATTCCAAGTTTGGTGGTTTGTTTCTTTCATTGATATTGCACTAGAGTCTCGTGGATTTTCCTTCTCAAACATAAATCAGATGTGACCAGGTAGCCGAGTTGGTACACATAACCAATTTGATGTCAAAGTAATAAGGTTTCGGATAATGCGGAGGATTATTTTAACCAATTTCTTTCACCATATTTTCTACTAGGGATAATTCATGAGTTATCTTGCATTGAACCTCCTCAATAGAACGGGATTGCAGAAAGGGAAAATGAGCACTTGCCACAACCCATGCTATGCTTTTCCAAAACTAAGTTACAGAATTATATTAGGGGAAATTATCCTTCCTATAACCCAGATTATAAATTGACTACTCACTAAAATTTTGGGCAATCAAACTCTTATGTAACTCCTCTTTCAATTTTATCTTAATATTCAAACCACAACTAATTTGACTCCTCGAGTCTTTGGTTATCCTATTTTGTCCATGCGTCTAGCCACAACACAAGTAAATTAGATCCACGAGCAATCAAGTGTGTGTTTGTTGGCTATTCTCTAACACAAAAAAGGCTACAAGTGTTATCACCCACCTATGCAAAAATTTTATATCTCTGTTGATATGATTTTTAGGAAGACTAATCATTTTTTTTTTCCTAGTCTTATCTTCAAGGGGAGTTTGGCTCTATTGAGGAAGATAAGGTAGAAAATCTACTCTTTCTTAACCTAACCATCTCAGAGCCTTACTCATCTCATTCTAGATCACCATCACAAGAGTCATTCTTACAGCCTGAATTGTTTCTACATGAACCAAATCTTGTGGAAGTTCAAAACTCAACTTCCACTCCTGAAAATGAATGCACAAACCCAATCTCTTCTCCTATTTCATTTGATTATAATTTAGCTATTGCCTTAAGAAAAGGGATAAAGAGTACACTAAATATGCAATATATCCATTAGCTAAGTCAGTGTTGTTTCACAACTTTCTTCTTCACATATTAGTTTCTTAGCAAATTTAAATATCATCCCAATCCCTACTCCCTTATCTAAGGCTTTATCTAATGAAAATGGAGAGAAGCTATGAGAATAGAGATGGAGGCAATTGAGAAAAACAAAATGTGGGAATTCATAGAGTTGACATAAAATAAAATAGTGGGATGCAAATGGATGTTTATGGTGAAGTACAGATCAGATAGGTCTCTAGAGAGATATAAGGTGAGGTTGGTTGCTAAGGGATACACACAAACCTATGAAGTGAACTATCAAGAAACATTTACACCGGTGGCTAAGATGAATACAGTGAGGCTTCTATGTCCTTGCCACAAATTTCAAGTGAAATTTACAATAGTTTGGTGTAAAGAATGTCTTCCTTAATGGTGACTTAGAGAAAGAGATATATATGGAGACTCCATCGGGCTTTAGAGGAGAGATCAAAGGGAGTAAGTTTATTATATGGACTCTCCATGAGCTTAGTTCAGTAGGTCGACAAAGGTGAACAAAGTCAAAGTGATCATTGATTATTCATTAAACACACGGCTTTCAGAATGACATAATTGTTACTGGAACGATGAGAAGAAAAATGAAGATCTTGAAAAACTGGTTGGCAAAGGAATTTGAGATCAAAGACTTGGACAGTTTGAAATACTTCCGTAGGACAGAAATAGACCGATCTCGGCAAAGTATCTTCATTTCCCAACAAAGTATGCGGTTGACCTCTTGAAGGAAAATAATAAATTAGCGTATAAATCTGCTTCAACTCTGATTGATGCCAATCACAAACTTAGAAAGGCGAATGATGATCAGGCAGTAGACAAGGAAGGGTTCTCGAAATTGATTGGGAAGCTAATGTATTTGGCACACACTCGACCAAATATTATCTATGTTGTGAGTGTGGTAAGTGAGTTCATGCATAGCCCTAAAAAAGTCCATTTACAAGCTGCAAATCAGATAGTCCACTATCTCAAAGTTAATATAGGAAAAGGAATTTTATTTAAGGAAGGTGAGAGGTTGATTCTTGAAACTTACATTGATGCAGACTACGTAGGATATCATAGACGTTCTACAACAGATTATTGCATGTTCCTAGGTGGTAATTTGGTCACGTGGAGGAGTAAGAAATAAAATGTGGTAGCTCGGTCAAGTGCAGAAGCAGAGTTTAGGGCTATTATGGCTCAAAGTGTGTGTGAACTACTATGGTTAAAGATCATCCTTAAAGATCTCAAAATAAAGTGGGACGAACCTATGAAACTATATTGCGACTATAAGTTAGCTATCAATATTGCTTATAATCCAGTACAATATAACAGGACAAATTACATCAAGATCAATATGCACTTTATAAAGGAGAAGCTAGACAACAAGTTATTTTGTACTCCCTATGTGCCTATAAAGGAGCAACATACAAATGTGTTTGCAAGGGAACTTAATAGGCACGACTTGTCCATGATTATATCCAGCTGGAAATGGATGGTATCAATTCACCATCTTGAGTGGGAGTATTGGAAAGTTGACAACTAATACAAGGATCCAATTTAGGAATAAAATATTTTAATTATTCTTTTCTATTTTTCTGATTTCTATACATAATTAATGTACAACATATATATATACTCATTATTGTGAATAATGAAAAAAGTAAGTGAATTTCATTCCATATTTCTTGACAAAAAAAATATAAAAACAACGTCCCATCTTATTTTTCATCTCAACACTATTGTAGCAACTTTAGCCAAGCCTGCTATGATAGTGTTGTAACAAGGTGGAATGAAAAATAGGATGGAGAGCCCTTTTGATAATAATGAAAATAAGGGGCACCGTCTTATTTTTTGCCCAAATAGGCAAATAGAAGTCATGTTGGTATGTAGTCCTCCCACTTCCTTGCATTGATACAACCGCACTTCCATGTATAAGTGGTAAAATCACATGATAATGATGCAGTTCACTTATCGGTAAGGTTCAATTCAATTTTTTTAAAGAAATCGATATCTCACAAAGATTCAAGAGAGATTTAAATAAATTATAGATTAAAAAATAGATACAGTCAAATTATATAAGAGAATTACTGAAATCCATTTAAATTTGTGTAATTCAAATTGAGAATGAAAATGGGTAAAATTGTTGTAAGGTTTGGACAAATTGAGATGATTTTTTAAAATAAAGTGACCAGCCTAGCCTTTTCTTTAATCCTAGCTTGATTCTTAGAGAATCCTAACAAGGGAATGAGATAGTTTTATCACTCACTTAATTTTCTTAACCTCACTATAGCTCAAGATTCACCATGAGATCAAGATCAAGATCAAGGATCATTACATCAACCTTAATATCATTCATTAGAATCGACAACTCATAATTCTCTCTCCCTTATTGTCCATCAAGGGAGGTTATCGTGAATCAACAGTCATTATCGTGGATCAATAGAGAATACAAAAATCTAGCTTGTTCAACAATAATCTTGAAACTAACACTAATTACAAATTAATTTGAATATTAGTAAGAGACTTGATTAAACATTATAACATTGAATATAAAATAATAACACATATTTTTTTAAATGCAATCTAGCATTATTATGTATGACAAAAAAATATAATTTTATATTTTTATTTATTAATTTTATATTAATAAATATGACAATATTTACTTGTTGCATTACTAAAAATTAGAGATGCCCTGACATATAATAAAAAAATTTGGTAATTTGTTGCATACAATAATTTTATTATATCTTTCTCATTTTATTATGTTTTCCATTGATTCCAATTTCATTAATCCTACTCATCAGCTGCAACAATACTTGCACTATTTGAGATGCCAATCCCAATATTGTTTGTAATGACCATACATTCAATTGTTGGAATATAAATGATACCATCTCAGTTTTTATTTTTTATTACAAAGGAATACTTTTCTGGAAGCAAACCCTAAAGGCAGTGACAAACAACAAAATTGATTAGCAAATATAGTCTATGTTTCACCATCAGTAACCTTAATGTGATATAGCCGATGTTTTTAAATCAATACAAAATAATATACTAGCCATTGTCTTGTCTATAAGAAAGAAGAAAAAACAATAGTTGTTTTAAAGTCTCCTGTGAAGTATCTACATATTATCCTAATATGCATGTCACCTAATTTTCTCATAAATAATTGATTAACTTAGGTAAGGAAGATAAAATACCTAGGTCATAAGTCTACCCCATCATACAACAATATTTTAAATTTTCAGCTATGGAGATCATCGTAGCTAAAGACAATGGTTTTGCATAACCATGTTAAAATTTAGTTATCAACCATTACAAGAGCAGAAAAAAGAAATGCCAAAAATATGCATATACACTCATTAAAAAACCGTTAATGTCAGTCTCAAATCAGAATAACAAAATCAAGGGTCATGCTAGGTCCCAGAGTAAACCAGTGTCAAAGGCTTTTCCTTATGAATTTGAATTTGAATTTAATTGATTATAATTATCATTGATAAGTAACAGAAAATGCCTTCACCATCTAAATACCTCAATATGCTCAATATGCAAATGATGAATAAAGAGATAGAATGAGACCATGATAGTATGATTATGTTATTAATTTGCAATAAAATAATACTTTGAAGCATAAGTATAGAAGAGTAAATAATATAGAAAAATAATTTTAAAAAAATAACATAATTCTAATTTTAAAATTGAATCTGCTGAAAAATTCAATATAAAAGTTGTATAGTTAATATGGTAAAAATATTTAAAAAGCATAATGCCATCAAAGGTATATTTACAGAATTATAGCAATTAGGTAGTAAATTAAATTAAAATTTTGTTATATCGAATTATGCAAACACAGAATTTCAAAATTAATTCAGAAGAGTTTTACACCTTTCAATTCTCTTCCACTTAGCTTTTCTACTTCTAGAAGCAAAACTATAATAATTAGATAATAAATTAAATTAAATCTTTATCATACCATATTATGTCTACAATCAGTACACTTCAACATGCATTAGATAAATTAAGATGAATTTAACACTATTAATCACCTTCCACTTAACTTATTTACTTCAACAAAATAAGGCTATAAGAATAGGATAGTCAATTAGATTAAAATAAAAAATAAATGACAAAAATAATCACAATATCTCAATCAACAAAATAGTGAAGGTAAAATTGTCAAGGTTTGTTTATTGAGGAAAACTTTAACAGATGCATTTAGTATGGCGCGGGCACTTACTTAAACGTCCAATTAGGAAATATGAGACCATGACAAATAGAGGAATACAGCGACTAAAGAAGACTTGAAGAAGACTTGGTTAGCAATGGCAAATCAGGATGAGGATATAGGATGAGGATATAGTAAGAGATCGAGCCCAATGATATAGGAGGATCTATATAGCCGACTCTACTTAGTGAAATAAAGATTTTGGGTGTTGTGGTTGTATATGAAAGTGTGTTGAGTCATGAGTGTAATATAATATGATATTAATTGGGACAGGAAACATGGGAAAGATTACTCAATCATGTCTCTAAGCACAATACAATTTCAAAACAGGCTTTAGTATCAATGTTAATAATGAAAGTGGCATGATGGTGTAAAACCTCATATCATGTCAGAAGGCACAATTATAATATATTGTTCTAATAAATTATCAAAATGTGATACTACTAGGCACATCTTATCTATTATATATCATTGTGTCAATTATGCTGATGAACTCTAGATTTTAAGTAACGCCGAAATTAAATAAAAATGTAATTTCAACAATCCTAAAACAAGTGAGAAACAATTAAAATGAATGGCCAAGAAATTTCAACAAGTAAAAATAATAATATATTGGATCTATTTGATATTGATAAAGATATCATTATAATATAAAGAATGAATGGTTGGAATAAAAGAAGTTTTGGAATCTTGAGTGATTGTCGTGTGTCTCTTAGCAAAACGAATCTTATGTGATAATGGTAAGACAAGACAGTTTTTTTGTTCAAAACATTAGGTGGAAACAACAAGAACAAAATGTCAAATATGAGAATGCTAATTTGTGCATGTGAGTGTGATATTACTAAAAAAGATAATAAAGAATATTACTAATCCAAAAGATGACCAGTAAAAAAAATATAGATTCATTAAACAATAAAATGAGAAAAGCATGGACTAAAATGATAACATGTTCAAAGATGACCAATAAAAGCTATGACACAAGTTGAATCCATTAGATTTGAATGCATGATAGGTAGCGAAGAACAAATAAAACTATATTATTATTAGATTACATATGACTAGTGATATAATCTTGCATGGAGTTCAATTGAGACAAAAGATCCATGAAATCACTCTTCAATACTAAGGACTAACACAATTTGTTGTTAGTACTACAAGTAGGATTGCATCATCAAATCAAATAGAATTCCAGAAATCATAAATGAAACTATTCATCGCATATTATGATCGAAAAACATTTACTAGAAAGTAATTTAAATGGAAAGAAATAAAGTAATAGGAATTTGGATTTTGATATATCTTATTGTTACTCATTTTAAAAATGGCCATTCAACACCTATGTAAGAATAAAAGTCATCAGTTCAATAGGATTTTAACTGACCACAAAGGCAAAGTACAAAACCTATAAGAACATATTTAGGGAATGCTTATCTAATGAAAACCAATTAATGGTGCTAGATGTAGGCCTTAGAAATGGTACGAAAATAATCATTTCTAGTTATCCAGGAGTAAAAGATGCAATTTTATGGAACTAATGTAAGGCTTTTCAAAAGTATGAAGAGGATATTTGGAAGAAGAGATTGAAAATATTGATGTCATGTGGATTTTAAAGATACATAAGATTATGAATATGTCAATTCTTTGCCAAAAGTTGACGTGAAATATATCTACAGTTGGAGGTGGTACAAGAAAGTACATTAGACTATTAGACAAAGGGAGAGGTTGGGACGTTTTCCAAATTTGGAAAGTTTAGAATATTAAGGTATAATTTGACCAAGTCATTTGTCAACATGTTGAGAAATAAAAAATCTAATTAATAGAAGAAACACTTATAGTTAAATAAGTTGATGAGTATGAAACTTTAGGAAATAGTGCTTCAGATAAGAATAAGAGATGGCATACAGAATCTAAATTAAATTGATCCTGTGCTTGGAAGATCGATTACATAATTAATTATTTAATAAGATAACTAATGAAAAGAAAAGAGAAAAAGATTTATTTGCTTATGATTTTTATTAATTAAGAAAAATGTATTAAGTAAGATAACTATGGCGAGTGTTTTAAAAAAAATATATTAACTATACTGATGTGATAAACATGTGTATGTACTAGTAGTTTTAAAACTATTGTTAAGATGGCATAAGGCAATTCAAAGACTTTATACTTAGATAAGTTGAATTGATTATACTTGAACTTGCAAGGGATGGCATGAGACCAAACAACTCCAGTTACTCTAAGTATCTAACTAAAAGTAATTTTAAGAGATATATGTATTGCTAATGAAGTAATGATGTAGTCTCACACAGTGTTCAATGGATGGAGATATCCATATAATTGAATCCGAGCATTTAAAACTATAAAATTTTGCTGAGAATGAATAAATAAACTAATAATCATATTAAATCTTCTTGAAGTATGTTATATTTATTGATGATGTTGTAATAATATTATAATATACATTTAAAACACGATTGTCAGAGAGAAACTAAATATAGTAAAAATTTTAAGTTGAGTATAACTAATATTTAATATTTAAGATGTTTCCAATAATAATAACAGGAATTGTTAGAATACTCAGGATAGATGTAAAACAAATCTCCACAAGTGTTGGATCTACCAATCAATAACAAGATACTGATAAAGATATGATAAATAAGCATATTATTACTTATTGTCTGCTTATTGAACTTTTAACAAACAACCTATACAAAGATGAGAAAGTTAAGGCCTTGTTTGGTTCGGATAATTTTATAAAAAAAAAATTGATAACCTTTCTCAATACTTAGGAAATAGGATTTGAAAGTTGAAAAGATAAATAAAATAAATAGAATTAACTTTTTTTATACATTTAATTATTAGAGGTGAAAGATGTGAGAAAATTTTATTTTAATTTTTGCTGCCCCCACCTAATGGGATAAGACTTTGTTGTTGTTGTTTTATTGTTTTATTTTTTTATTTTAATAACTCTATTTTATTTTCTGAAAGCTGCAAACTGAAAACAGAAAATTTTCACTTACCAAACAAGACGTAAGATAAATATTTAAGCTTGTTAGAAGAGGTAAATTTACTATTATTCAATAGCAATTAGGTGTATCAATAACAGGTGATAAATTGAGAGACAACAGAAGCAATTAAGTTATGTAAAATGTAGTACATCTTGTAGCCAGACAAGTTGAATGTGTTAGAGATGAAAGGAGTAAAGAATCACTAAACATAATTAAAATGATTCAATAAAATTTACATAGTTCAACAATAGAATATAGATATAATTAGGCAGCCCCAAATAGTAGATTCATAATTTTTAGTTGTTATATCAATAATTCCTCTAAAAATTTTAAACAGTAGAGAATGATTCTACATTATTTATTTTAAACATATGCATTGATTTTATAAAAACAAATTATGTAAAATACAACTGATGCAACATGATACACTTACTTCAAAATTCCAAACGAGAAAAGAAACAAAAATGCACTGAATTAATTGATAACTAAGGAAATATAACTGCAACCTATTAAATAGGAGATTTATGACATTTATGCAGAAAAAAAATTACCTGCTCTTCAATAATTGAGAGGGAAAGTTTAGAATAAGCTTATGTTAAACATGCAGATAACAGTTCATGTAGCACCATACACAACAAAGGTGACATATAGCTAGAGTTCCAAAGGATACATGGTATGAACATGAACTGATTAGAGGAAAAATAAAAGGTAGGCAGTTATAGGTTACTCACTCTATTAAAACCAGCAATCAAAAACACTGGAACCCATCCTTGTTCATCCATGTTCTGCCTCAGATAAACATCTCTGCACAAGTTTTCTGCACTGGAGGATAGAAAAGCAATTGCTATGAATTCAAACACACCTTAAATTATTTCAAAAACCAGAATCAAATAGAAAAAGGGATGTTCACCTGAAATAGTAATCTATCTGCTTCAATAAATTGGCACGCTGTGGATCAATAGCTGGAATAAACATTTGATGAGGCACTGCTGGATGAGGTACGAAGGGCACACCTCCAGGAGGTGTCTGAGTAGCAATATAAAAGATAGGAGAAGGTACATCTGAAGGCAGATTAAAATCATCGCCATGATAGGTGATCCATACCGGAACTATCAAGGAGAACAGCATATCAAAGATCCAGATCACATAACTTACCAGGAAAGACCATTGGATTCCCAAAAGGCCCCGCCTGAGGAGGAGGATGGCCAAGGAAAGGAGGTGACACTGGTGTAGGCGGCCTGATGAGCCTGGTATTCCGAGGCTGCATGCGAACATCTGAGGCACCTGCATTGCGACGATATCCATCATAGGCTCCACGCTCAATATCACGGTGGTTAGTATAATTGTTGTGAGAACCAGCACCCCCGCCATTGTTCCACCTCCGGTTGCCACCATAGCTTCTACGGTCGCCACCATCATCGGCATGTGATCCAGACCCATGTGACCCAGATCCGCCTGTGGTGTTTCCACGGTCCCAATTAGTGGTTTTTCTGGGAATTTGATCTCGAGGTGAGAGTGTGACTTCTGAAGGTTGATGCTTCTCCGAATTTGCCATAGGTGACGAAGAAGGTGGTGGTGAAGACAGTGACATCCCGCCATCAGCAGCTGTGCCACTGCTACTAATATGACTGCCTCCGCCGTGTTTCATTGATTTCTGACGGGCAGGAGTCGCATGGTTGCGGAGTAGGGAAGGATTAGAGTTGGGTTTTGGCGAAGAAGTAGACGTCGCAGAGCCCTAAGCAGAATAGAGAACCATAAAATAGATTACCAGAGCAGCACGCACAGGTGCTCAGATCGATGCCATTAGAAACCTATGCAATTCGACCAAATCAGGAAAAGCTCACCGCCAGTGCAGAAAGCGGTGCATCAGAAAGGGATTTCAGGGCATCGGACGAGGTTGATTTGGAGGAGGGTTTAGCGGACTCGGAGAGAGCGGGCCAAGACGCGGCTCCCCCAATCACGGCGGCGCCCGCCTTAGCCGACACATTGGGCGGTCGCATCCAAGCCTGCTTTTTACCTTGGGCGGAGTCCGATGAAGTCCTAGACGCGTCTTCTGGAGCGGCCTCCTGAGGGGATTGATCTGAGATCTCCAGGTCGGGGATCGCGACGGCAGGCGATGGGGAGGAGGGGGAAGGCAGAACACCGGACGGAGGAGCACCGGTCTCCGCCCCGTTGACTTGAGGCCAGGGGTGGCGGGCGGCCTGCGAGGCACGGGGGGAAGTGTAGGGGGAAGAGGGATCGGCGGCGCCTGCGGCCATGAGATATGCCAGAGGAGAGGTTTTTAAGGAAAGCGTCAGCGGGAGCTGCGCCGGCGATGGGATAAGAAGCGAAAGGGAAGGGAATAAAATTGGTGGTCCAAGACTCCGGCGAGGGTACCCAAAAAAAAAGTCACTACGACCTACGGGCTACGGGAGGAAGAGCAATGAGAGCGAGGGTGTCTCCCGTGCATCGCTAGCTTCGGTCGCCTAGTTTTATTCCCATTAAAAGCCTCGTTATAATAGGGACTACATAGGCAACAGCGTCAATGAGACAATATTCAAAATAATATAGGTAAAAATTAAAAGCATTAAATGAGCACTGCATTTTTATTTTCTTTTAAAATCAAAGGTGATTTTCATCCGATTAGTTTTAAAGTTAGCCAGTCTTCCCTCAGATTATCCACGATAAATATTTAATCCATTTGGAATTTAAACCCTCTTATTACGCTTATTTTACCAATACATCACATTTTATATGGGCATTACCCAGCCTTAATCATTTTTCCCATCTGAACAGTACGATAATTAAAATATAAAAGATCGTCACATAAAATCTTAAAATCAAAATTCGGCCCGTTCGATTATATATCTCTTTTATACCTTAACAATTTACACTAATGGCTAATAGTCACTCGTAATTTACCTCCTCCATATTGACCTAGGGATGGATTGGCAGGGTGCTGGGGCGAGCGAATAGTCTTTTACCACATAAGGGCATTATATTTTTTAAAAACATTATGATTTGAAATGATTGACAGTATTAATCCAATAGTTCAGTCTAGTTAGTCAGCTAGATAATGTGGTAAAAGGTGATTCGTTGGTCCTTAGCATCCTTGCCAATATATCACTAAATCAACACGGATGAGGTAAATCACTAGTGGCTATTAGTTGTTAGTGCAAATGGTTAAGGCATGGGGAGGTATATGTTCGAATGCATCGAGTTTTTGATTTCAAGATATCATATGGCAATCTTTCATACTTTAACCATCGCACTACTAAAGAGATTAGTTAGTCAGCTAGATAATGAATTTACGATGAATCAACAATTTAAATTGATAAAGTCCAATAGCAACATCATCCTTGTCTTGTTTAAACTCTCTACCCATCTTGTTGATTATCAAGATACTCCCTTGGG
>JBAMIB010135517.1:0-13626 GCA_037177415.1 Kaempferia rotunda
ATATGGGACCGACTGCTGGGCTCTCCAAGCGACTCACCTTTGTCTAACTAATACCTAAAAACAAGAAAATATTTCAAAGGGGTGGTAAGTGTGGGCGCACTCAATAGGTAATAGAAAAGACGGTGCATGACATATAAAAATAATCGAATCAAATGTATACAGTCTCGAAGGAATAAAAGTATGATCAACTGACACAAAATCAGAAATACATACCAGTACCAGATCTACACATACATGGTAATGATCGGTAATATTCTAAGTATCCATAACCAAACTGTTTGTAACACCTGTATAATCCATGTCAACTGGTACATGTAATAAAAATAGCATGTATGAAACATGGCAATTATATGTAGGAAGCATATTTCAACCAAATACAATATATCACATGCATATGTAGCTAGTATATACTAGACATGTATGCAGATATCTCCAAAGGATGCACCGCGCATCATGTGCATATGCATGTATGCGTCACTCATATACACCACTCCAGCTATCACTACATCAATGTGATTGAATGGGCAGGACTATGACGTCTGCTCACCACACCAACTGTCACTACATTAATGTGATCGAGTCGGGCAGGATGCTAGGTAGCTGTCAGCTACAAAACCAAAGGGTCATTGTCTGCGCGTCACTAGTTGTCACTACTCAGACTGACCGGGCGGCACGATAGGATAGGCTCCACTCCATACCAGCACTCCTCCCCCGAGTGGCCGAATGGTCAGCCAGAATATGACTGACGACTAGCTCATACATGACGGAGCAATCGATAAGTATACATACCATACATGGTCAACACAATAACCTAATCAACATGTGTACATATAGTACATGGTCAACACGACAACCCAATCAATATATGTACATATAGTACACGACAACCCCATCAATATATGTACATATAGTACACGACAACCCAATCAATATATGTACATACAATACATGGTCAACAAGACAACCTAATCGGTATGTGTACATACGGTACCAGGTCAACATGACAACATAATCGGTATGTGTACATACGGTACCAGGTCAACATGACAACACAATCAATATATGTACATATAGTACATGGTCAACACGACAACCCAATCGGTATGTGTATATACAGTACCAGGTCAACATGACAACCCAATCAATATATGTACATATAGTACACAACAACCCAATCAATATATGTACATACAGGTACATGGTCAATATGACAATCCAATCGGTATGTGTACATACGGTACCAGGTTAACACGACAACCCAATCAATATATGTACATATAGTACATGGTCAACACGACAACTCAATCAATATATGTACATACAATACAAGATCTACACAACAACCCCAATCATTACAAGTACATTTTGTACGCATATAAAAAACCAACATAACATGTGATAACTCCACAGATTATAGAAATTCAAAGACGAAACTGTACGATATAAAAATTGATTATCTCAAAAATCAAGTAGCAAGTATCAAGCAGAATAACAAAGCAAATAGATTTAAGGTAAAGTAATCCTACTTATCAGGTAAAACTGTCATGCACCAAGATCAACGATCCAAATAGAAGCAAAGGGAGAAGTATCGGCCTTATATGAAGATCGAATCCATAAGTCTTTAAGTTCGTGAGACCACATCCATCTCAAATCCTACCAATACAGGATATGTGGCAAAGTAAGGATCTTTAATTAATTATCATCTTATTAATTAATTAATCAATCTATTAATTAATTAATTGACCTCTTAAATAAATCCTTAATCAACAATTCCATCCACTTGATTAGATTAGGTTTATTCATATATTCCCAAAAAAAACATAATTCATCTAAGTTGATTTGGTCTAGTACCAACTTCAAAACCAAATCATAAATTAATTAATTCATTATTTGAATTGATTAATATTGGATTAATATTCAAAGTCTAAATAATCCATCACATTTGAATTCTAATTCCTTATAGATAAATCAATTAATCATGGAATCGTTTCATGATGTAAACCTACTCCACCAATCAACATGATCAATTAGATAATATACATAAATTAATCATTCCATAATCTAATACAAAATTCAGCTCAATTGTCACAACATTAGGTTAATTATCTCCACTATAGTTCATGAACTTATAAATTTTCCAACAATTTAATCCCTATTCCGGTCATCAATGAAAGCATTGTTCATTCCCCAAATTAACAAATCAAATTACACAAGCATACCTTTGATTTCCTTAGCTTCCTTAACTCAGCTTATGATGCAAATCAACTTCCAATCAAGCAAGGTTTACCATAATACTCTATTAGCCCGATCACTGCAAACACAGACATATTCTTTCCAATGTCAATACATATTTCATGATCCAATCCAAATTCCTAATTGAATATTATGTAGACCAAAAACACTCAGATCAAAAGATTTGTTACCTTTCATCTAACCATGTTGTTGCTAAAATCTGATGTAGATCAGTGGAGATCTCTGGATGAATCAATCGGCTGGGTAGTGGAGAAGCGTCACAAAGCTATGGAAGGCCGCTGGCGGCAACTTGAAATTGAAAAGCCCGACGACACCCTAGGGCACGGTCAAGCACAGAGAAGAGATGCGAGTGGACCATCGACGGCGGCGTTAAACACGATTGTCGCCTTGACAGCGAGATCAAGTCGCGAGGAAGGAGGCAACAGGTGGACCAGGAGCTAGGGCACGACTCTGGATTAGGAGAAGGGATGGTGCGGTGGTTGGTGCTGCGGCTTGGGGACGCGACAAGAAAATGCTCCGACCATCAGTACTAGGGCTTTCGGCGATGGACCTTGGTGACACGACGTCGGGTGGCCAGCAGTCGATGGCGCGAGGGGAATGGCGGTTCGCGATCAGGTGGAGAAGAAAGATCGGCCCGAGGCGTCGCGCTGGTATCGCGAGTGGGTGGATTTTTTAATTAAAATTGAGAACCTTGGTTGATTATCTCAATTAGCTCCTAGCTATGACAGGGATAAGCCAGATAATCTTAATTAAACCCTAATAAAATTATCTAATTAAGTATATATTTTATTTATTTTTATTCTAAAAATATATAACAAATTATTTATTTTCATTTTTCATTTTAATTTTTTTAAAAATATTTTTATTTTTAAATATTTTATTTTATATTAAAAAAATACCGCGGAGGAATCATGTGACTCCTGCGACCGTGGAGGAGTCGTGTGAGCAGGCCAAGCTATTTTAATTATTAAGTTGGTTATCTTAATCAACTCTAACTATGATAGGGATAATTTAAAGAGCTTTAATTAAACCATAATAAAATTATCTAATTAAGTATATATTTTATTTATTTTAATTCTAAAAATATAATTAATTAAATCGCTAGAGGGGTCGCGCGACTCCCACGACTGTGTTGGAGGGGTCGTACGAGATGGACTGCACGTCGATGTCTTAATTTTTAATTAAAATTTAGTTTAACAATTTCAATTAACTTCTAGCTATAGTTAATCTTAATATGCATTATTAATATAATAAAATTATTTTATTAATTTAATATATATTATTTATTTTAATTCTAAAAATATATAATAAAATTGATTTATTTATCATAAATAATTTTTTTCATATGTTTTTAAAAATATTTAAGTTAAATTTCTTATTTTTATTAATATATTTTATATTAAAAAAAATACCGAAACGATATCGACACGACAAAATATGGTACCGAAACCGTATCATTCCGGTTAAAGATCGAAACTTCGATACAACAACCAACAACCAAACCTTATTCTACAAGTCAATTAAACTTTGATACGAATTGAAATTTTAAACCATGCTTGTCATAGCTCTAACATTAGAACATATATTATTATAGATGTTCATTCACATTGGTATAATTAGTTGTGCAAATGGGTTGTGCCTAAGTCATGAATGACACGGGTTTGATTGACTTGTTTAGGTGTTGTGTTGGGCCAAACATGATGCTGTATCATGGATTCATGGGACTTGTCGATCATGACTTATAATGTTATACTTTCTCGCCCGACACTACTTATACAACCCATACAACTTCTAGGTCTTCTAACTCCAAGTCATCCTTGATGATATTGCCCAAAGACTCGCATTTAGGTCTTCATATCTCTCGCCTAAAGGCTTCTTGCCCTTAGGTCTTTAACCACTTGGCCAAAGACTCCTTGTCTCTAGATCTTCAACCTCTTCGCCAAAGGTCTCACCTCCAAGTTTTCTACTACTTACATCAAAGTCCAACTCGTACTAGACCTCTAAGTTATTGAGCCAAATAAACATGACTCGACTCCATCAAGTCAAGAGTTCCATGTGTTACTTTGTGGGTCCATCTAAACTCGATGCATACATATGAGGACCATAGACATACCAAACTCAAATTGTCAAACATATCAAAGCATCCTAAGGCATTGTGGTTGACCGGAACCACTTATGAATATTGTTACACGAACAATTCCCTAAACCATTTAGAAAGATCATTGCATCAACAATTGGTACCGTAACATAGCATGATGGATATTGTTAGTTTAATTATCTTTTCATTCTTTTATTAAACAAACTCTTTCAATATTCATTTTTTTTATTGAGTGGACCAAGAAAAGGAACTCCTATTCAAATATATTCTCTGCTTATGTTTGCCTAACAAATTTAGATACTTCCATTGAGTGCTCTTTCTCTTATGTTGAAATAAGCTTTTGTTATTCTATAGGTTGTGTACATTCGGTAAAGTTTTTTTTGTCATTATGTTCAAGGCAATCTTAAACAATTTTTCTGTTAAAACGGAGACTGGTAGTACTTCATAATTTTTTTTTATTAGTTTCTTGTTTGTTTGCTTCTTTCAATTGCCTAGAAATTGAGACATCCGGTAGTATGTCAATAAATTGAGACATCTTCTTTTCATTATGACTTAGAAAAATTTGGGTCTTCATAAGATGTTGAAGTACTATCATATTATCTTATTGCCAACTTTAGACTTTTGTGAATGATTTTATTTATATTATATTACAATTTTGTGATGCTTTCTTTATCTCCATGTTGATTGAATTCCTTTTTTTTACTGATCAATAATATTTAGGACCGTTCGACTGGCCGTTCACGAGGATTTGGCTATGTGACATTCTCATCAACAGAGGATGCTAAGGTGATTGCAATTAATCTCCAGATCCCCCGTTCAATATTGATTGGGAAGTCTTTTAATCCTGTAATTTCTGTTTAAATTTTGTCATATATCTATTGTGGTTTCTGGGATTTATTGTGTCACACACCCATGTGTGAATTAAAGTAGGCTGTTTGAAATGGTCCTGTTTGTCAGTTCTGTGACAATCACTTACCAGTTACAAGAGACTTCCAATGCTCATGACAATTGCCATACACTGTTAATGTTGATGTTGGAGCTTTTCTTCATTTTGAGATCTCACATTCTATCTAAAAATTAACCTAACATCGCGGAGACACTTCTCTCTTAACTAATCTTTCTTGTGTCTCTATGATTCATTTTGCATCCTTTGGTTATTGTAATACTATCTTGGCAATTTTTAGTTTCCTTTTCTTTAAGTGTCCATTAAACTTCTCATGGTTTTAAATCTCATATTGTGTGGGTGACATGTCGAAATGTATCATTCCGATAAATTACTTAAACTCGATATTGCTTGCCATAAATAATTTATCATGTGTTATTGTCTCAATTATGTCAATAAATATCGTGTCATATTAACAATTAACACTCCCTTGACATGCTATAAAGCTCGTCAAGATGAATTGAATAATGATTTTTATTTTATTAGTTTTTGTCCATACAATACAATGTCAAAAATATACCATATATTTGGGAGTTAGGTATATAACTGTGTTATATTCTTCTTCTTTTTCAATTTCCTTCCACCTTCCTCATCCAATTATCCATCGGCAGCATACATTGAAACACCCTTATGGTATCAGCATAGTATAGTTTCAGGCAAAGTTTGAAACTCTATTACAACTCGAGATTTTAAATCTCGACACTTCTTATTTGTTTCATGCACCTTAAGTTTGATTTTGTTGTTTCCCAAGCATAAATGGTAGTATCTCTTATACTTGGGTGCTATTGAACACTTTTTTCCTGCATTTTTTTGCTGCATCTTTGGGTGATAAGATATCTCTTCATTGCCACTTCAAAGGTTGAATTGTCCTTCAGTGTGTGGCTTTGTTTTGAATCTGTCATTTTGTTCGTGCTTTGAGTTGAACTTTTATGCTTCCAGAGTGCACTTGATTGTGAGCATGTTCTTGGCAATAGAACTCTTGAGGTGAAGGTGGCCACACCCAAGGTAATTCATGAAGTACACTTGATGTTCCTTTCTTGTTACATTTCATTTCTGCATTCCCATGTATATTACTATTTTAGCTTATTTTTTTCAGCAAGGAATTCATATTCTTGCTTTCAGCATGTGTGTTTCATGATTATTAATTTTTAGGAAGAGATGAAGGGGCCAACGAAGAAAGCTACCAGAATTTTTGTTGCTAGGATACCACCATCAGTATCAGAGGCAATGTTTCGGAGGTAAATATACTCATTATCATGGATTCAATGCGATAACAGATTTTTTGGCTTCTTTAGATATTTCACCACCAGATGAAGTTCCATTCACCATATTGCACACTTGCAGTTATTTTGAAAATTATGGAGAAATAACGGACTTGTACTTGCCAAAGGTGAGAGAAGAAATTACCTTTCTTTTTCTCTAAATTTTCTATTGAGTGTGCTTTAGAACTAACCATTGAGTGTGCTTTCTCGAAACACACTTGGAGCTATTTTTCATTTTACTTTTTTTATTTTCAATTTGTTTCTTTTTATGATAGGTGATTGGGCATATATCACATTTCATTTGTTTTCAATTAAGCTAAGCAATGCAACTGTACTTTCACAATTCAGTTACTAGGGAACTACTAGGACCTCCTACTTTTGTTATTAATTAAATTGTCTATGAACAATATTTTCCAGTGTGTTTCTTTGGCCTCATGACGATAACATCTTTTTTAGATGAATAAGTTATCCAAGAAGCGTGTTGACCAAAATTGTGGATGCCTTACAATTGTGGTATGTAGGTAGGGGTGAGCAAAAGTTGGGTCAAACCGAACAAATTCATTTCGGTTATTTCGAAATTTCATTATTTTTCTTTAAAAAATTGTTATATTCGTTAATTCGGTTTAGTTTCGGTTTAAAAATCTCTTATTTGGTTAAATCGAAATAAATCCCTAAATCCCAATTCTCGAATCTGCAACTCTATAAATCGCTCATCTTTCCCAAATATGCGACTTCGGAATCACTTGTGGCCGACGCCTGCCTCGATCCTCCATTAGTCTCCAAAGGGGGTGAAGCCCATCATACGGTGGAAGAGGAGCTCGTAGGACTCCTTGATGGGTCAATCAGCAAATGCGGAACTGCGGATGTCCTTTGCCGTGTTGGGGTGGCTCGACACGACGAAACAAGTGAAGCTGACGGAGAAGGCCATTAAGTCCACGACTTATAGGGAGCGAACGAGGGATCGAAGCTCCTTGTGTGCCCATGGGCCGTAGCAAGGGAGGCGACACCGTTGCCGTTGGGCGGACCGGGGATGGAAGAGCGGCTGAGGGGCTTGGCGAGGGCCTAGGCAAGGCCACTAGGAAACATTAGGAGGATGAAGAAGGTAATGAGAGCGAAGATGAAGAACATGAGCAATTCTTTTAATAGTCTAGTTTCGTCGTATAATTCTTTTAACTGCAAGTACTCTTTTTTCATGGTAATCTCACGGGGTTGGTCTTGTTCATGTATAATGAGGATGTGAAGTTGATCGCCGACTTCCTTTTGGCAGCAAGGATAGTTCTCCGACGGAATTCCCCATTAGACATGATATTGGGCACCAACAATTCAAATTGGCAATAAAGGAGGACGAGATAACCATATTAATCGAGAAAGCAGATGGGAAGTTGGTGATCGAGAAGGATTGAGCTGTGATGATCGACGTCGTCTACTCTTCCGTTGAAAAGGAAGAGCGAAACAAAGAAGAATCATGTGGAGTAAAGGCACCGACCATCGAGGAAGAAGATGAAGCGAAAAAAGAAGAATTGGATGATGTAAACTTTGATTTCTTAAAGAAGAATTATATAGAGTTTAATTCATTTTTCGGCCGAATTAACCGATATTTTATTGGTTTGGTTTGTTATGTTTTTATTGGAAAATTCGATTGGTTCGCTTAGCTTGAAAAAAGTCGATTTGTTTAGTTTTGGTTAATTCGGTTTGGTTTTAACCGAATACTCAGCCTTAAATGTAGGTCTTATGATAATTAACAATATGCAATTTTTCACTTTCGTGATTCCAATGTTGATCTTAGTAGCGAAAGAAATTGCATTATGGTAAGGCTAAGGTGAATAATTTGCATGAATAAGTAGTGTGACAAGAAGAAAAAGAGAGGACCTGGAGGAGACAAAATTCAATTTGAATTTCAAAAACTTTTCCACCCATGCCACCATCTGAGACCATGATTATAGGAACAGCTTTCTCTGCAGTAGTATGAACCATAAACTTGAATTCAATTTGAATAAGTAGTATGAACCATAAACTTGATACCTTTCTAATAGGAACAGCTTTCTCTATCACCTTTACAACTTTTTGAAATATGTATTTTATCTTTATTCTGTATAGCACAAGCATGACAAAATGGCAGTGGCATAAAATCTGCTGATTATAGTTTTACTTCTGATTCCTCTGCCCCATCTGCGTTATGGGGAAGACCTGCTCCAATTAGACCTGATTGACATGGGTTAATCGATGCCTGTCAAATTTTACCATCCTTAGGCTTGCCCATATAACATGGCAAAGTATGCTGAAATGTCATTGTTATTAGGGATGGGATATAATTAGATATTAGAAATTGGCTATTTATTGAATTATCCAATTTGTTTTTGCGGTTTCTAGTGTAGTTTGATGATAAAATTTGGCGCTGTCCTAATTCTATTTGTAATTTTGTTCACTCTGTAATTTCAATCTAGGATCAAGGGTCCAAAGGGCATCGTGGAATTGGTTTTATCACTTTTGATAATGCAGGTATTGACAAATAGATTATTGTTGGTTGTTTATTTCATCTACATATGCTTGATTAATTCTACAGTTATATTAATGCTTGCCTCATTCCGCAATAATGCTTTTCCCACTCCTAAATCCTAATCATGACACTGATTATATTCTTAAACTCAATTGATTCACTAATTTCTTTATTTCTATTCTAACTAAAATTTGGTGTATAGTATTCGATTACCTGATTCTTGGTTGAATTGATAATTTTTGCTCTTGTTTTTTGCTAAACCTTCTTTCCTTGTAAGTAAGCCTATTTTGTGGCTTATTTGGTATTGAAGAACAGCATGATAACAGGATTGTGAGTTACCTCTTCAAGGAGCTGTTTTTTAATGCTTTGCTGGCTTGACATGTATTCACCTTGAGTAACTTGAATTGATTATCTCTGTTTACATTGTGTTAATACATTGATTCTATTCTCCCATTTTAGACTATTATTGCAAGGCAATATGTTTTTAAAACATTGTAGGGAAATCAATTTGATAATGACAGCATAAACTACTACTACAGTGACAACAAAATCCTCAATTTGTAGCATATGGAACTAATATATATTGAACTTTGAAAAATCTCGATATGATTATATTTTCTTAAGCAATACAAAATCTAAGTTTTTAATATGGCATTATAAAATTTCTTTACGATCACATTAATATTTTGTTGTAATTAATTCAAAGATGATAATATTAGCAATATGATATTATGTACTAATATTGTATATTATAGGTATTTATTAATAACTAATAGATGTTGAATAATTATCAGATTAATTTGTGGTATGTAATCCAAATGGCAGTATTGCTATTCTTATTATTATTCAGTTGTATATTTCTTCATTTTTTAATGTTCTACAGTACTGTAAACGACACATTTATAATTCGGTTCTCTCGAACAATCGATGCACACTCAATAAATGCACTGTGTACCATATTTTATGGATAAAAACCACACACTAAAGCATTTTTTAAGAAACAGAAGATTCTCTCTGGGTCACATGATTGCTCTTATAATTGAGGTATTTAAAGTGATTCAACTTTAACTTTTGGCGCTTTAGCCCGTTTTCTTTTAAATCTATGTGATTTTTGCTAATTAATCTCTTTGTTTTGCCTGACATCCTATTTCTAGGACAAAAAAAGATTAGAAAAGGTTGACACTCATCCAACCTGGAATGGGATTGGCTAATTTGGAAAATTATGGTTGTATTAGTACGTGCACAAATGGTCACATCATTTGATTGTTAACTGATCGAATCGATTAGGGTTGCATTGACATATCTTGTTAATCTAAATATGATTTAATAGAGCTCAATAGTTTAGTGATACTAGTGAAGGTTAACATATCTTGAAATGCTAGAAGATATGTGCTTAAGAATACTCAGTTGAAGATGGAAATGTTGTAGTTGTCACCTATCCCATTTGGAATATAGTCTGTTGAAGAATATCCAAGGACAACATGCCTTCTACAGTCCAACACCTGAGTTATTTTACTAAAAAATTCATTATCTCTATTGATTTAGCTTGAAATTGCTCTTGTTGAGCTAAATTCTGAAAGCATCAAGCAGACTTAGCTTTAGGAGTATTTTTTCCATCTAAATGGGATGAAATAGGTAGATCCATTCATAGCAAGAGAAACTATGAAATATTACTTTCGAGGGATTTGCATGCATCTCCCTATCAGACTAATCCTGATCCATGCATTTCAATAGAAAATGTGTATCATATTGTTGTTCCACCTATTTGGGGATGGTTACCTGAATCTTACTCTATTAAGGATTTGTATTCATCCTTGTTTCTGTCTTATTCTGGTGATGTGATGAATTTAGTAACTTTACTGGCTGTATGCTCTCCTGAGTTATCGCCTGCATCGATCTGTGTCTCTCTCAAATAATGCCCTCATTAGTCTTCTGAAACTATTAAATTGCATCTTTCATTTCAGAATGCTCATGTTTCTATGTTAAAACAAACTGACTGTGTATTTTCCTTGAATTAACAGATGCAGTGGATTCGATTATGGCAGAGTCCCATGAACTTGGTGGTTCTACTGTAGTTGTTGACCGAGCTACTCCAAGGGTAACCATCTCTACTTTTGGATTAATGAAACAACTTGGCTTTATAATTGTAATGATGATTGATGCATGTTGCACTTGAAATAAGTTTTGGTCTCTGTTAAATGTAGAACGATGAAGTTAGATATCCAAGTAGAATGCCACAGGGTGGATATGGTGCATACAATGCTTATATCTCAGCCGCAACACGGTATGCTGCACTTGGGGCTCCAACGCTGTATGATCACTTTGGTTCTTATGGAAGTATGCTAATATTTAAACTTATGTAAACTACACAGCATAGACCCCTGTTGTACATTTGTAATGCAAATTTTGTGTATGATGTAGGAGAGTATTTTGGGCCTTCACGTGGCATTGGTAGAAAGATTTTTGTTGGTAGACTTCCACAGGAGGCAAGTGCTGAGGATCTGCGCCAGTACTTTGGTCGGTTTGGCCATATCATAGATGTCTATGTTCCAAAGGTAATTACTTGTGTTCATATTCAAATTGGTTAAACAAAATCTGCATGTTAGAATAAACACTTTACCATTAATAGGATCCCAAGAGAAGTGGCCATCGAGGCTTTGGCTTTGTGACTTTTGCTGAGGATGGTGTAGCAGATCGTGTATCCCGTAGGACTCATGAAATTCTTGGACATGAGGTACATTTTCATAGGACAATCTGAAATCGGTTGTATAGGGCTATACTTCTTGGTAACTGAGTTTGATATCTACTACATGTTTCATTTGGGAAGATATTATGGCTACTGGAATCAATGTATGATTATGAAAAATCATGTATTTATTTATCTTGTTTCTGATGTGATATCTGTTATATGGAGTAGGTTGCTATAGATTCAGCAACACCGCTCGATGATGCTGGGCCCAGTGCAGGAGGCTACATGGATCCAGCTGAGGTTTATGGAGGGTATGGTCCCATGCGAAATTATGGCAGACTCTATGGCAGCCTAGACTTTGACGACGTGAGTGTCTTGCTTTACGCTTCTGTTATTACACGTGCACCTATCAATCAAGATGTGCAAAAGTTAGAAAATGTGAATAGATTCATAACTCTGACCTGACACTTATTCTCCTAATGCAGTATGGCTATGGAGCTAATGGGAGCAGTCGATCAAGAATGGACTGGAGGTACAGGCCATACTGAGTTGTGCTCTTCACTTCCATCTGCAACTTCGATTGCTATTTATCAAGGATAAATGTGCAAGTATGTCAAATGAAACTTTTACCTTACATACTCCTGAAATCTCTCTTCATTGTTGTGTTTGACGTGGATCTTATGTTATGTATCCTGAAACTTTAATATATCGTGCCCTTCAGTCTTGTACCGTTGCGGTCCGTATTGTCGGAATTCATGAGATCTCCTTGCACAATAATTTTATATCTGCCTTTGGATAGCTATCATCTACCAAGTTGACATGGATGGATTAAGTGCCTTGTTCGCACATTATAGATGGCTGCCAGGTTTGAAGTTATAAAAGATTATAGTAGGCACTTGTCAGGTTCAATTGGTTGACTCAATTGTTTGTTGGGGAATAGGGTTAGAGGAGTTCTTATTTAGTTGTGATTTAAGTTAATTAAGAGGAACTTGCCTGAACTGAATTTAGTTGGAGAATGTTCAAATTGGAGTTAAGCTCTCAGATTTCCCTTGAAGCTTCTCCTATTTTGTTGTAGGCTTTGGGAGTGAGTGTTCATCTAATACAACCGTCATGAGTTGTTTGACTAGTATATGATGTAGTTGTTTTACTCTTCTAACTTGATTAATCATTTTTACTCTTCTGAACGTGGTGAGTCATCTCGCTAACTTGGTTAATCATTTTTACTCTTCTCAACGTGGTGAGTTTGAGATGACGTTCTCTTAGATACATACACGACAATTCCTACCGTGGATTGATTGGCCTGCAGGTTGAGACTGACACTTGACTTCATGAGTTATGGTGTGATTTTAAATCAGTTAATTTGTTCGATTATTAAATTAAACTGAATTTATTAATTTGATTCTATTATTTTTATGAAGTTTTTTCTAATCAATTATCAGCATAAATTAAAAACGCTAATGGTTATCTGACTAATCTTGACCATCTGTTTGCCCATGCTAGTGTTGGCTAATGTTAATAATTTAAATTTTATTAATTAATATTTATAATCACAGTTTACATTTTAATTTGAGTTTAACAAAATAAAAATGTTATATAATTTGTATATTACATGATTATTACATCTTAACATTAAAATTTTGAATGGGAAATAAGTTAATTATCCACTGTGTGCACAGTGGGACAAATCGAAGGATCACATTCGAATCTTCATTAAAAATAAAAAAGCAATGTTCAACTCTTTGCGTCTGACACGTTCACTTTTTGAATTTTCTAGTGGCCGCTGACAAATTTTATCACCTTCAATAATAATCAATTCGAAGCGCAGATATTTCAATTATTAAAAAATAATAATTGCATATTAATGAATTATACACACACCAGTAA
>JBAMIB010135734.1:0-13622 GCA_037177415.1 Kaempferia rotunda
GTTGTCACATGATGTCTAGAGGTCGAAACTCGGCGTGTCCGAGCATATAAATCCCTCATGTCTTAACCATTTGCACTAATGGCTAATAGTCACCCGTGATTTACCTCCTTCGTGTTGGCCTGAGGACGGGTTGGCGGAGCCACTGGAGGCGAGCGAATCGCCTTTTGCCACATGTATACTCCTTTGTAAATCAAGTTTCTCATCTTCTGCAACATTTCTTTCTCATCTTCTCCAGCATTTCTCTTCAACTGCGATCGTTGCACTGATTTGAGTGTCAGATGACCAGAGCCGGAGACGCTTTCTCTGGTTCGGTTGCTAATGCTCTTGTAGGATTGTTCGCCGGTGTGCCGGACCGCGAAGTCTATGAGGAGCTGCGTCCCAGTCTTCACAAAATCTTCTTCTGCAACACGTGGACGCTCACCTTCCCGATAGTCATCTCCGTTTCACGCTAGGAATAATAATAATAATAATAATAATAATAATAATAATAATAATAACCGCCCAACTACTTTGATCCATGAGAAATCATTGGCGTACTACATACGACCTGGCCGTCTTATTGAGTATTGGCTCCTCTTTCCTGTGTGTTATTAAGTTGACTGGTTCTAGCAAATAACGCTCGGGGAACCATAAAGTCAATATTGGAGTTGGTCAGAATGGATTAGTCAGCAATGATGTTACCAATTAATTAATTAATTACTTTGCGGCCTGCTTTCAGTGTTCTAGAAAGAGAATAAGTAGAGCGTCATCACCTTTGCCACCTAGAAAAAAATGTGACCATAAACTTCTACAACAGCAAGTGCAAGGCTATAAATACGCCACGGAGCCGTAGAGCTTCAGCTTCATTTGAAGAGGAAGAGGAAGAGGAAGAGGAAGGCGAAGAGAAAGGTCTAAACCTGTCCAGGTAAACATATATAATTAGGATTCGTTTCTGATAATTAACTGATCGTCATCACAGAACTAACACTACTGATCGTGCATGGAGAAATTAATCTAATTAAGGTTCGATCGAATTATAAATTCTATCCTTTTATTTTCATAGATATATTAAATTAGTTAAGAACGAACGTAGAAATAAAGCTGACTTGGTAAGTAAGGGACTAGCTAGTCTTTTTATTCACCCAAAAAAAATTGTAGGCTTCTATGAGTTATGTTGTTCCACGTCTTTTAATCATTGAATTCTTATATTTTTTTCCCTTAATTATTTAATCATGAGAAGGATTAATAGTTTAATAAACGATAAACGACAAAATCTTTGGAGGGGAAATTGAGTAATACTACTTTAGGATTTGACTTATTCCTCATACCATTTTATTTTATTTTACCTGCCACAATTACGTTTTTGCCAGCAAAGAAAAAAAATGGAAAAAATAGGACAAATATTCATTTTGGTATTGCGCTAAGCACGTGATCACAATAATAATAATAATAATAATAATAATAATAATAATAATAATAATAATCTTATCTATTCTTGCAATTAATATTCTCATCATACATATTTTGGTACAAACATCAAAGATCACTTCTTAAATAAATAAATGAAAAACAGAAGAAATCTAAATGTTTCTGAAGTAATTGAAGACGCCATCAAATTGGTCTAAGTTTGAATTCCATACGTCTGAACCTTCAAAGGTGTTTAAAACTAGTCACCCCGGGCTATAAGGAAGCTTAGTTATCTTCTAACATCGATTTATAAGGATTTTTTTTTTTCAAATAAGACTATAATTATGATATGCTGAGGGACCTGTCTGGCTGTCTGTCCTAAGTACTTCCAGATTTATATTGATAACCGATAAAAATTTCTATGGGATCAAACCAATCACCCCTACCGAGACTTTTTAATTAAATTCAAAGGTAAACTAGTCAAAGCAAAGCACCTCTGATCTCGTGAAGAACCTCTTCTTAATTTCTTTCGTCAGCATCTACATGCATATACAAGTTCTCTTGATATAAGATCTCTTCCACCTTAGAGAAGTATCACAAGAGCTAGCTAGCTACAATCGATGGCGGCCGGAGGAGGAGGTGAAGGCAGCCGGTCGATGGAGGAGACGCCGACATGGGCGGTGGCCGTCGTGTGCTTGGTCATCGTCGTCATCTCTATACTCATTGAGCATGCCATCCACCTCCTCGGCAAGGTAATTAATTAATTAAGTTTCCTTGCTGCTTGTTTAATTTCCAAGTCTACACGCAGAGCTGATCATTTGCCCTGACGTACTGGGATTCTTGCATCTCGCAGTGGCTGAAAAAGCGTCATAAACGAGCACTCTACGATGCACTGGAGAAGATCAAATCTGGTATGGAATTAATTCTAGAGGCCATCATCTCCATGGCTGCAGAGCTGAAGCTATTGATGCTGATATATGTTGTTGTTTAATTGGCAGAGTTGATGCTGATGGGGTTCATATCCTTTCTGCTGACGGTCTTACAGAGCAGCATCTCGAAGATTTGTGTGCCCATGAGCGTCGGCAACTCATGGCACCCGTGCAAGCCCTCAGAAGAGGACGACATCGCCGGCCATTTGGAGGACCCCGACGAGAACACTGGAGGACGACGAAGGCTTCTGCAGACTGCTGGTTCTGTCCATGCCTTCAGACGAGTTTTGGCTGCAGGGGGGTCGTCAGATACCTGCCCAGAGGCAAGTAGACTGAGTTACCTGGCTATTAATGTTCATATTTCATCGATCGATCGTTACTTTGTGTTCGATCATCATGTTCTTAAAATGTGCAGGGGAAAGTGGCTTTGATTTCTGGTGAAGCCATCAATCAGCTTCATATCTTTATCTTCGTGTTGGCTGTCTGCCATGTTCTCTACTGCATCTGCACGTTGGCTTTTGGTCGACTCAAGGTAAACAAGTATTTATTGGAAGAAAGAATTTGCAGAAACACACATACTTATTTGAGTATTGTGATTGCAGATGAGGAGGTGGAAAGCTTGGGAAATGGAGACTAGAACAGCTGAATACCAATTCACTCATGGTAGCTAAGCAAATTGATATAGTTTTATTATTGATGTTGTTGTTGTTAACATCAACAGCAAATCTGATTGCAACTGCAACTTTGTGCAAAAGATCCTGACAGGTTTCGGTTTGCAAGAGATACATCGTTCGGCCGCCGACATTTGAACTTCTGGAGCAAATCGCCATTGCTCATCTGGATTGTAAGATTGAGTCCACAAAATTAAACAAGAAGAGCAGAAATATGGATACTGACCAGAAGTTACCTTTTAAACAGGTGTGTTTCTTCAGACAATTTATGAGCTCGGTATCGAAAGTTGACTACTTGACGTTAAGGCATGGATTTATCATGGTAAGTTGAAGTTCTTTTGATAACATAGTCGATCAACACACACACACACACGTGATTCAGACTCACATAAAATGTCTCAGGCACACTTGGCACCACAAAGCTCAAACAAGTTCGATTTCCAGAAGTACATTAAGAGATCACTGGAAGAAGATTTCACAGTAGTTGTCGGAATAAGGTAAATAAATGCTATTGAACTTACGATAAACTGGTTACGATAAATTAGTTTGATCACATTCTTTACTATATTGACAGTCCTACAATATGGTTCATCGCTGTGGTCTTCCTGCTATTTAATACCCATGGTAAGGCAATCGACATTTCTGCCTTCAAAGTAGCGTTTAGAACTCACTGTGTACGTTTTCAGGGTGGCAATCCTACTTGTGGCAACCATTCATTCCTTTGATTGTAAGTATTAACTCTGAAGTGCAAAATGTTTTTTCTTCTATTTTTTTTCTGTGAATCTATTGCTACAACAACAACAACACTTTGAATGCCTAAAATATTTGCAGATCATTCTCATGGTCGGAACAAAACTTCAAGTAATTATCACAAAGATGGCAATACAGATCATGGAACGTGGAGATGTCGTCAAGGGTGTTCCTGTTGTTCAGCCTCGAGACAACTTGTTCTGGTTCAATCGCCCAGGCCTTCTCCTCTTCCTCATTCACTTCGTCCTATTTCAGGTAATTTTAACTCTCTTTCTCTATATATATCATTTAATCTATTTGCAATTTCACTAGTAAATAATAGTCTTAATTTGCACTGCAGAATGCATTTCAGCTGGCCTTCTTTGCCTGGAGTTGGGTGAGAAACAAAAACCTCTTCTTTTAAACTTAATTCAACCACAAAACTAGACCTTGTTCAAGATCACAAATCTAAATTCTCCTTGCTTGGATCGATGGCAGTACGAATTTGGCTACCCATCATGCTTCCACAAGCGAATCGAAGACATTATAATCCGCATCTCCATGGGGTTAGTTCTCCAAACCACTAAATGAGTTTTGATACATACATAAACAAACAATGACAGTGTGAGTTTCTGATACATGTTTTCCTTTGTCAGCATTCTCATACAGGTCTTGTGTAGCTATGTGATACTGCCTCTGTATGCATTGGTAACACAGGTATAAAAGGCAGATCTTGATTTAGTATAATCACAAAACTCACCCAACCTAAACTCACATGGATCTCCTACAGATGGGGACGAATCTGAAGCCTACTATTTTCAGTGAGAGGGTGGCCACTGCTCTGAGGAAATGGCACCGCACTGCAAGGAAGAACGTGAAGGAGGGCAGGAAGTCCGGCAGCGTGACGCCTTATACGAGCAGGCCGAATACTCCAAGCCACAGCTTGTCGCCGGTGCACCTCTTGCAGTACTACAACAATGAGGTGGACTACAGTTCTCATAACTCTCCGCAGAAGTACTTTGTGGAGGACGACCAGTTCGATCCTGAGGGCTTTCCGTCGCCCTCCGGCCACACGAACGATGAGTCGTTCTCGCAGTACAGGAACGCGACGCTGAAGAGATTTGTTGAAGGGAATATAGAGATGAGGGAAATCGATGACGACGGCCGGTTGCAGCTGCCAATCAGACATGGCAGCGATGGACATGCGAACAGTGTAGTTTCTATAGATTTCTCATTCGACAAGATGGAGAAAGGTAAGACGCAGATCCACTGACAGGATATTTGCTCCACGCTTGATCTTTGGGACAATTTAGCTTAGCATACAAAAGTTTGTCCACTTCATTTTTTTTAACGAACTGTTCTATATACAACTGCCTCGAGGAGGTTGAATCGATTAAAGAGTGTAGTAGTGTCTATTGATGTATAATACAAGGTTAATTCTTCTTACAATCCTACATGATCTACACAGTGCGATGCCATTTTTCTATTGAATATTTTTTGCCCTGTACATATTGATTGTAAGAAAAGAAAAACCATACCATTTATGTTAAAATAAGTTGTCTTGTTGAGAATACACTTCGACAAAACCCACAAAACTACACAATCAATGCCTCAGCACATACTGTTCTGGGGGCAGAAGCTAATATTAGAACAAGGTGAGTCAAAATGTCTCCCATCAGTTAGCTAGACAGCAAAATTGTAGTCAAAGTACAAGATGTGGAACCTCAATGGCCAATTTAGCCTTTTAGCCCCATGAAGATAAAAACATTTCATGGGAACCAGATAAATACCTCTGGTAAATCAACAGATTTAATCGTCTTGTGGACCAGATGAATAATTGTTAATCAACAGATTTAATTGTCTTACCGCATCACCGACTCTTTCACATAGGATCGTCCTCCTGATCTGTAGAAAGCCAGCAAGATACAAGAAATGCATTAGCTTTTCAGATTTGCTAGCTTAAGGTGAAAATAATCTAAATGAATCCCTAATATTCTAACGCACGAGTATTCCAAGTGAAGATTTAAGAATCTTCGGCTCTCCTTGCTCTGTGATAAGGTTATGGAACCTTCAATTGTCTGATCTTGCTTCAACTCGATTGGGTCATACAAATACAGCAGTGTCTGAAAGGAATAAGTATGGTAGTGAAATCACGTGAATTAAAGGAAATCAGTAGACTACCGTGGACTAAGACAACAACGTTCTTCAATTTGAAGAGGCATAGAATTTTACAAAGTACCTGTTGCCAGTGAGTTGGGGCATCTTCAGGCGCAGTAGAAAGTACTATACTTTCATCAGATTTTGCACGCTTCTTGTTTTGCTTAGAACCTTGTGAATGCAGGTCATCTTTACATTCTGGCGGAGGCTGTAGATCATGGTTTGATTGCTGAATTGTGGGTCCGTCGAACACAACATCGAACCAAAATGCAAATCCATGAAGTGGAGCTTTTTGATGAACACAAATAGGCTCAGTGAACAATGATTGATGATGCAGATTGAAGTACAACAAAGATAAAATTACAGACATTTAAGAATATAAATTTTATATATCATGATCTCTCCCCCCATACTTAACAAAAATCTACTCAAGGTGGAGGTAAGCTTAAATATGGATCTACGATAGATGACATATATATACGAGATGGGTGATTTTGAAGAAAGGTCAAATCAGCCTTTGCTGATATGAATCCAATTAATGCAATCAGTATGGGATTTTGACAACCATGGTAACAACTACAGATTTTCCTGCTCCTAATCTCCACATCTAGATGTTGATAAAGGATCCAACTCAACTGCCAACTTGATATACGTGTATGGAACACCAAAGCTAGCATGTAGTCAAATCCTAGCCCTAGATTCCTAGATTAGGTCAGCCCTAAAGCCATGCACAGCCCAAAAAGAGGCAATTGAGGGGAAAACAAGGACAAGGAAGAATCCTCTCCATATTTATGGTTTAATGGCCTTTTTATTTGAATTCTCAACTATTAGGAGACATAAAAGAGCTATGCCCTTTACATCACAAAATAGTAAAGATAAAAATGCCTAATTTGTTGGTAAAATATGTATTAGAAAGTCGGTTCTAATTTGGATCGCTCCAGGCTAACTAGCCAGCACACTGTTATTCTCTCTAAAATAGATCTTTTTGAGGCAACAATGTGTGTATGATATGCAATTGGATTGGACTATACCAAATAAACCCAGAGATTCTTGAGTCTTGACGACGGTGGGTTAGAAATTATTCTCGTGCAGTCATGCATGTAGACCAAATAAGCATCAACCCTCTGGCCCATTAGCATTGAAAGCAAGCAAAAAGGGGATGCCAAGTATGTGTTTAAACAATTCCTGCAGCTGATAAAAAATTCTTCTGGAACATTTAAATGACGTATAAATAAATTTAATTGCATTAGTTACCTTGTAACATTGATGAAAAACTGAACTTTGCAGTAACTGACTCTAGCTCTGGAGCAGTGACAGTGTAACAATCCACTTCTTTGACCTGCTTATCAGGTTTATGAAAGGCTTAATGTGAAAGCAACATATACAATTAGATTTAAGTCTGCAGTCAAATGTTAATTCATGTATGGAACAGAAGAGGGTGCATCTTAGAACCCAGCACTTTTAATTTTCTTCAATTAAACTCAGTTACAGACAGTGAATTATGAAGTAATCGGCATTAATCTGTAAGAATTTAAAGAAACTATTAACTGGGAAAAGAGTACCATGCACATAGCATTTGACCCACCAATATACCCTCTATACTAGAAATCATAATAAATACTGAGTCCAAACAATATTTAGTGAACCATCCTCCATGCAATAAAGAAAATAATTTTGATCATTAAAATGGTTGATCATAAGATGCAGGAGTTTGCAAATCACTTATTCTGTTGGACATCAAGAAAAAAAAAAAAAAGATGAAACAGAAAAGAGCCCCTTCAAATTGTCATGATATTGGCAAATACTCGTTGAAATCCACAAAGTTTAGTGCTGAACATATAAGGGGAGAGAAGTGTACATATCCCAGAAGAACAAATGAACAGGTTAAACTTACCAATATCGGCCATGTCAGAACATTTTCTCCTGAAATTGTCTCAATAGTTGGCTCTTCAAATGCATATTGTTTGGCAAGAGGGACCATAGCAGACACTGCAGAAAGTGAGTTGCAATTTCTTTCAAAAAGTGATTGATGTGGCCATTTGGCTGCAGATGCAAATGCAGTGCTTTCTTGTGCCTCATATTACCGCATTGACATGCAATCTTATGTTGGTTCAGGATCAGTTCACCAAAGGAATAAAAAAAAATGGAGGGATAAATTACATGGATGGATGGACAAATGAGCAGATGGATATCCTACATGTGTTTATTCCAACAAATGAAAAAACAAAGGTACAAGTGGCTTGTAAGGTCAGCCTCCTCAACTCGTCCAACACACTCAATTTGTCATGATGACACAACCGATCCAATCTAGCATGCTTGTCCGAACCACTCGGCCTGATAATCCGTACGAACCATCCAGCTTGCATGGCCTATGGGGACAGTCCAACCAAACCAACTCGTGTGAACCATCCAACCCACCCAATCAGATTTACTTCTACAAACTGCTTACCCCATCTAAATGACTCACCTTATTCAGAACGCCTGGCTCACTTGGCTCAGTCAGTTCACCTGATGTGATGCGATTGTATATCCTGATCCTCCTAGCTTGCTTGGACCAACCGACAAGCTCGACTAACCTAGTTGTCTTAGACCAACTGTTCTATCTGTTTGGCCCATCTGCTGTTTGCTAGGCTGGCCAACCTTCCCGGACTAATCAGCCTACCCAGTTTGGCATACTAACCAACCTGTCTGCTTGAATGCTTTAAGTATTTGCTCACCCAGTCATACAGACATGATTAACAAAATATGAAATGCATTGCCAGTTCTACATGGATGATCCAATTACATGCAACTTGCATATATTTTCTAAAACTTCGAAGAAAGTGATATTTGAAATTTCAAAAAATACAAGTTGAATGATTAACTTACTGTTGATCCCATAAACATCATGCCAAAAATCAATGCTTTCACGGTACCTATCTGTATTAGTGACAGGTGCCATAAAGAGCTGCAAGATAAAAACAGCGAGTCTAAATTTCCTTCATTGTGTAATCCCAGAAGCAATGACTTCAATGAATTGAAACTACATCACTCCAAAATATTCAGATTTGTCAACAGCTGGTTCTACATTTAATTTTATTTTTGATGTAAAAAAGCTCAAAGCAGACAAATTTGATTATACATTCCAAAATATTCAAATTTGTCAAAAGATGGTTCTTCATTTGATTTTATTTTTGATGCAAAAAAAAAAAACTCAAAGGTGACAAATTTGATCGTACATTAAAATTTATATTCAATATCATAGGAAATAACTGAAACGGTGACAGTTTATATGTATCTAGTATGCAAATGACCTCTTACACTAAAAACCAACTGATATTTCTTGGGACAGCACAGATAACATGATTATTGCAACTGACATGCATATGTTTATAAAGCATAAAAGCAAGGAAGCATGCATTTTTCTAAATCCTTCTTTGTGCAACTGAGGTGAGGTGCCTAAGGTAATTTCAATCCATCCTCAGGCCATCAATAATCTGTATTGGGAATGACTTCAGCACAAAGTTCATCAAAGTTAGAGGGCACAGAATTTGTAATACTTGTAATCATTCATAACCTAAAAGGAGTATATGATAAACGGAAGCTTGTGTCATTACAAAAGAGGAATCAATATGAGTATGAGATGGGCTTGAATTGGAGTCAATTTGGATGTAATTGAGCTTAACCAATGGTGGGCCAAGTTCATATGGCCAGGTTCAGTAGATGTGGGGGTTCAACAGCACTAAGGGTAGGTTTTCTTCACTATTAATCTCGGAGCTACCACTCTCATTCCCATGTTGATCTCTCCTTCTCCATTCCCAATCTTGATCTCTTCCCTAGATTGCATGCTCAACATCTCCTACCCTAAGTTTACCTCCACAAGGCCAGTAGATGAGCACCAAGATGTTGTTTCCCTTCTGTCCATCAACACCTACTCAAACAACACTCCTCTCCCGGGCGTATGATCAATTGCACAATCTCCAGCCCCACTAGCATTGCATCCAACAACAATCCCAAAAATAAGAGTTCAAGATTGACTAATCAAACCAAGATAAGCTAAGACTTCAAGTTAGTAACATGACACCGATTTGTGCAGTGGAACTTGATTATGTATGTCAAGTATTATTTGATGTAAATAACAGATGCTAGCCATTTATGTGATTATAATGATTAACCAAGATATTGAGTAAAATTTTAAAATATATTTGCATTTGACAATGCTTGAAGATATGGATACAGAAATAGTAACAGATCAAAAGGATGTACTTTCTGTGAATATTACCGTAGCATGTGATGGAAGAATAAGACCTCCCGGTTTAAGCCACTTATCTCTGGAAAAAATGATACTAGGCAACATACTCTATAGAGAAAGAAAGCTCTTATTTAGGAAAAAAAAACAAAAAAAATGATAGGTTTGTCATTCAACAAAAGATAACATGCAGGAAACATGATAAGCACCTCATATAAGAGCATGTAGCCCATCCATTCAGATATTATGACATCAACTTTCTCATCAATGTTCACATCCTTCATCAATAACATTTATCATGACTCACTAAGTATTTCAAAGAAGGAAAGTCGTACCGGTAGAAATAGAAGTGTAAAGCACAGAAGTAGAAATAGGAAGAATATTAACAAGAAACAAGCCAAAGTAAAACATCTAGAAAATTTGTCTACAAAGGAACCATGTTTCCATTAATCATTTGTACAAAGTGACTAGCAGTGCAAATATATAGGAGGTGCCCATGCCCTGAATTCAAAGACAACAATTATCATGACAGTTGAGGCGTAGCAATCCTGAGAACAGTTTTCAATGGTAAAGGAGATATGCTGTGATGATTTTGCAGATGCTACAGTTGTTCACGCCTTTAGATGTAAATAGCAACACAATTTTTAAAGGGTATCTTGCATGCATTTCATATCCATCCATCTTAATTGTTTTATCATTTCTATTTTTATAAAAGAAAGTGAATTTAAATTTTATTTTCTGATTCTTTCATTTCTCAAAAAAAGTTATAATGATTTTGTTTCTTATCTTTGATGAAGATCAAACATGTTTGTATAAACAATTTATATTATTACTCAATAGAGTCAAAAGTTAATGATACATATTTGCTTTATTATTTTTAATTTCCAATTTTATTTTTCTTGAAAACAAAGAATTTTCACAAACCAAACAATGTTCCTAAAGTTCTTCTACATAATTTAAGCTACAAATATAATATAATTATTCTCATCCAACTGCCAAATTTTGTTTTTAACTAAGATACACCAAGGGGGTTTATGTTGAACATGATTGGGAAAATCACATAAATAAAACTAGTGGAACTTACTCATATCAAATATTTCATACACAAGAATGGTCAATTTTGTCATGCTTCCAACTTATTTTTCATCTTAAGAACTCAGTACAAGCAATATGTTGAAAAGTCGATACAAAGTGAAGCATAATCAAACTCTAAAATAGTTTTTTGTTGCACATTTTTTAACCGTAGTCATCCACACCCCGAGCCCATATAGATGGACTGCAATGTGCAAACAACATATAAATGATATTAGGAATATAACAACTGCATGTAACAGCAAAAGTGTACCTCAACCCGTCCATGCAAAATAATCACCGTGTTTGATAGATTGTTGTCTTTGACAACTTCACTAGCCTGCTTAGGTAGCAAGCACACCATTGTTATGGTTAACAAAAACTCACTACATGGGCATAATTCATAATTAAACTCCACATTAAAATTTAACCAAACCAACTTGAAATTGTTCAAAACAAGAAACTGAAAATAAGAATCATATCATCTACAAGAAATATTTAATTACATTTAGAAAACAGCTAGATGTCTGATTATAAGAACTTAATTATCTGGACCAATTATTTGCTACAAATTGGATATGAAGCGTCACGTATGTCATTGATCATGTTCCGTATGTTGATTGCTCCTTCAACTAAGGAAAACAATTGACTAACAATTACAACTACTAGGTCTAGTGGTAAATGAACTAGTTCTCTTCTAGCTAAAGGTTGGGGGTTCGAATCAGTATATCATTGTTGAGAGAGGTTTAACATTGTCGCCCACTCCAAAAGGGGAATAGTTTAGGGGAAAATTGAAAAGATATAATGATTAGATAGATTACTACATCAAAATATGTATAGACTAATCTCTCTTTAGAAGAAGAAAAAAAGTTAAATAAGATTGATTTCCACTTCTCTCTTTTTTTTTTCTTCTAATTCTCCATTTTATTACTTGTAGGAGGGAAAGTAGAGACTCGTACAATTTTAGGATTCTTGCCCTTCCCTCTCCTTTCCTCACCTAGTTACTCATCTGAGTAAACCCAGTCATAATATTGAGTCATAACTAATAGTTGTACTAGAGAAAAATCCAGAGCCTATGCTTGCAGGATTTAGTTGCACATACCAAATATACACCCAATATCCTCTCTTGTAAATAGTGATAATTTTTGGTGAGTGACTAGCATGAGCAATTCAACCACATTTTATCTACCAAAGATCAATCGGTCAGGATTAGAGAGGTCAAACCAAATTCTATCAAAGTTGTGAGCTATCCAAGATGGGAACTAATGCAAGCAAAAATGCATCACATCCAGTTGGGATGGATGGAGTTCCCATTTAGATTCATGATAGTTTAGGGATGGATCGCTAGAATCATGATTGATGATTGACAGCTGGCAACAGAAATCAATAGAAAAGATGAACTTGTCTCAAGCCTATTGTAGTTAGATTTTGGGCCGAGTAGTGATTATAATCAACATCCAACAACATATGACTGGTTCTGGATGTTCCACCGCTGATAATAAATCTTGACAAATTCACCAAAGGACTCAAGACAACATTATATAATTCAAAAGGTCAAACTACAAAAAATTATGACTCGGAGTAGCCATTATAGTCAACATCAAATGTCTGGTTCTGAATGTTGCAAGGTTGATATTATAAAAAAAATCTGCCCAATTTCACCAAAGTCTCAAGATATCACTCTAATTTAGCAGGTCAAATTACAAAAAATTTAGCCACTTTCCATATAGGTGTTAGAGTAGATGCTCTACAAGCCAACTAGGGTTTTATTAACTCTTGTAAATAAACAACCTTTATTTTAATATAATTCAATCTAATTTGATATTACTTTATCTTTATACCCATGCTACATTCATAGATAAAGTCTATGAATATCCTATAATGAGATGTGGAGGTACATAGGATGGTCATCATGAAATACATCAATATTCACTGTGTATTCTAAATTTGTTCCTAGTCAATTGGGTCGCCTAATAAACAAAAATAGAAGGTCACTCGAGCTAGAGACTAGCATCTGTAATGTAGTGTACCACATTTCATTGGTAAGGACATAAAGATGTTCAAGCATACAGATAGGTGATCATACGATGAGTTCATTGAACATCCCTTACACAGACTTTCCAAGTGGTTATCATTTATCGAGTGGATAAATCTTTGACTATGGTTATACACTAGTAGTCCTTATGACTCAAGACAACACTGAGACTTTATATGATGGGGCTACACTTTGACTCATACCGACTCTATTAGGGTCATCAGGTGGTAAGATTGGATGTAGTAACGAAACATATAGGAGTCGGTGTATTGTAGTCGGGGATTCACTACACATCCACGAATGTGGATATCCTATGTAATATATTATTTTATAGTGTATGAAATATTTTATCAAAGCAGTAAGATGAAAGGAGTTTTCTAGTTGCACATGCGATATCACTATAAGATATATCAGAT
>JBAMIB010135941.1:0-13620 GCA_037177415.1 Kaempferia rotunda
TCTATTTAAGCAAAGCTTGTGTGCTTTGCTTGGGTTGACGAAATCTTGAGTAGTTAACCCAAGATTAGTAGTCTAAGCTTGTTTGTGTGCGTCCAAGAGTTGTGGCGAGGTTTCTCCACCCACAAGGAGCGACAACGATCTAGCCGGAGCTTCCGGGGCTTCATCCACCGACGGATAGAGGAGTTGTCCACCTCACGGACACGGGGAGTAGGAGCTTTATCTCCGAACCCTAGTCAACACATTGGTTTGTCTTTCCTTGTGTTTGTTAGTTTTATTTTAGATTTCCGCTGTGCAAACTAACCTCGTAGGAGGAAGACGACAATTTGGGGTCACCGTCTATTCACCCCCTCTAGCCGGTACGCATAGGTCCTAACAATAATGATAGAGTATTGAGATAAAAATAAATAATTATTGGGAAATTAACCAAAAAAGTTATTTTTATCCGGTTATACGGGTTGTCTGGGTCGGATTCGGGTTCGGGTTGAGAGTTAATTTTTTTTTTCATAACCCGACCCTGACCCACGCGAATTGACACACCTACGACGTGTGGTGGGGGGGGGGGGGAGGGTTGATGAAATAAGTTAATTAGGAGTATTTTTAACATATTCAATTTTAGGTTGGAATGTAATTCAGATTACATAGTATTTCCTGTATAATTCATATTATAAAAATTTATTAACTTTTATAATAAAAATAACATTATATTATATGATTAAAATTATATCAGATAAAATAATCAATCTTATACTATAAATTTGGAAGTTGATTACGACTTATTAAATGTAGGCTAAGAAGCTTATTCTTGAAACATCAAGTATGACAACAACTATGTCAATAGTCTTTTTGCTTTCTTTGTGCAAATAATTTATTACTTTCTGGAGTTTATTCATTGTACATAGTTTTCACAAATTACATAGTATTTCCATCTGATATAACCTTAATTTTCACAAATTACACCGATAAAATAAATCTTGTTTTCCAAATTTTTATTTGCAAAACTGCACTAAATAATATTTCACATGGCTTCAAGTATATCCTTACACGTTCACGTGATCGTATCTTTCCATATAACGGATTAACCGTATCGCCGTCGCGTGAATATATCGCCCCGCCACCATGTTCCGTTATTGGTCGCTGATATACTCTGTAAATAAAGAAGAAGAAAACTGGAAAACCCAAATTTTGATTCGTTTTTTCGGCCTTTCGATAAATAGCTAAAATTAGAAGGTAAAGAGTCCGTTGGCTGTTCTTAATTTCTTTCCCATTTCAATTCCTCCCTCTCTCTCTCTCTCTCTCTGTGCGGTAAATTTCCATCCTCTCCAATTCCTCTAAATCAATCGAGTACAGCTCTGCGCCGTCTCTCCGTCTCCCTCCGTCATGGCATCCATGTTTAGGGCTCGCCGCGCGGCGTCGGAGGAGGAAGGCGGATCGGGTGGGAAGACCCTCCGCGACCGGAGAGGAGGCCGGGCGATCTGGACCTCCCTGTACGCGCGACCTCCCCCGCTCGCTCTCCCTGCGCCTCCACCTCCCGCTGAGAGCTCTAGTTGGCTCCTTGGTCTAGTCTCCGGCGCCGGGAAGATCATCTCTTCCGTTTTCCGCTCTGACAGCAGCTCCACCGAGTCTTCCGCTTCGTATTCCTCCTCCTCTTCGGATTCCGGTGAGTTGCTTCTTGCTTTTCCCTCCTTACGAGGAGATTGCTAATGTTGCATCCCGCTGTTTATCTCTCTCTCCTCTGCATATGTGACTGGTGTAGCAGTCTTTGATTTCTGCTATTAGGTCTAGTACTCGACACAGTTTAGGAAGGAGATACTCTTCCATGATTTTAACGCTCTTTCTAGTGCAATCATGCATTTCCTTAAATTCTTCTTGTCCTCATTTGAACATGGTTTGAATGGATTGGAGTAATGTGAACTTTGTTACATGACTAACTTAACCACAAAAATTTAACTGATTTAGGACGAGCCCTATATACAATTTCACATTTATAACACTCTTCTTCATGGCCAAAGATCGACCTGTAGATTTGCTGAGCTGCTGAGAGTATTTAACGTGCAAAATTTAGATCAGCCACCACTTCTGATGCCATTTTTAGTTAGATTAAGTGACCCAAACCTTAATCACTTTTATCTGTGTTTCTATATTAAGAACAACTATTTTATTATCATAGCAATGATTATAATGGGAATTGTAGTTACACTAGATGTAGTAGGAACATTTTATGTTAAATCTGCAACTTATTATATTCTTAGAGAATATCCACTCAAAACATTGCGAGTGCATTTTCTTTTGCTTCCTACATCATAAATCGTAGCCCCACCTGGGTTTATTTGCATGTCTTTCTATGAAAAAACAGTCGCGCTCACTACACATTGATGTTCTTGGAAGGGCCACTTCATGCAACGTTACCTTTTGATAACTAAAGATCATCCCTGATTTTTGTCCTATGCTCATATCTTAGTGGTGTGTCATTAATGTTATACAAGTCTATTCCTTTCTTTCTATTCAACATTTTTATTACTCAAATATATTATCAGAAACATCATTTTAAAAAGCTGGAGCTTGAATCACATAAGCAGCTGCTTAGGCAGATTTTGGTAGGGACCACATTATTACATGTGGCATATGCAATCTACACAACGCAATTAAAAACTTTATTTGGATCATTTAAACAAATATAAACTAAAGGAAATTTACCTAAATCCTAAGTTATCTATTTAGTAGCTTGTAATATGTAAATCTTAAACTTAAACAATGTTTTGCACGTGATAAATACTTTAGATGTCAATATAAATATTTTTAATGTTTCAATACTGACTGCATAAGCCTTCATAGATGCCCCTGCATATCATATATGTGATATAAAGTGGGTTGAGTTAAACAATGTGTCACAAGTGATAAATACTTTAGATGTCAATATAAATATTTTTAATATTTCAATACTGACTGTATAAGCCTTCATAGATGCCCCTGCATATCAATATGTGATATAAAGTGGGTTGAGTGCGTACTGCCTACATATGATTTTTGAGAAACCTTGATTGGAAATTATCAAGAGCCATAGGCTTTTGCGACGTCATTGAAATGTTATTTATTAGTACTTTGTGTCTACGGGCTCATTTGCAGTGAGTGGGAATATTCAAGTTCACTCTACATGTTGCATTTCCTGTAGTTAAAATGTTGTTCTTAATCGTAGATCCTAAATGGAATTCTATGCAAAACTATATGACTAGGACATTTAAACTCTTAATCTACTTTAATTACCTTAATTAAAGTTAAATATTGTCTTTCACTACCTGTACGAGTTACACCTTTAACCAGAACCAATCAATTTGTGATCACCTTTGAACATGCCCATAATATCTAAATTCATTTTCTCTCAGTTTATCATCTATTAGTGCTATGCATAATTCTTGGGATAGTTGTGTTTTTGAAATTATTTTCTGTTAATTTCACATATCATCTTAGCAATATCATCTCACCTACATTAATTTTTTTTGTAAGGGTTATTTTTCAATTGACTCAGCACATTCTGATCTTTAAAATATGATTAACATCACAACAATTTTATAGAACATCTCTTTTATTCTAAGGTGCACCAAACTTAAGCTGTTAGTAGTAATGACTAAAATAATAGTTGTCAAATTGGTGAATCCAAAATAAATGTTGAATTAGATTAATTTGATTCTGAAGTATGGATAAATAGTAGTAATAACTGGATATAATAGTTGATGTTTGTTTCATCTCACATCAAATTGGTGAATCCAAAATAAATGTTGAATTGGTTTAGCTTGATTCCAAGTGTTAGTAAGTTTGCTTTGACTTAATAATTAGCCAAGGAAATGTGTCTATTGATTTATCTTAAGTTTGATTTAGTTCCAGCCAAGTTGTAAAATTGAATAGTCTTTGATCATTCATTTGAATTTGACTTTGGTTGACTTGTGCATTTTGACTCTAGTCAACTGACTTTGCCACTAGATTCCCTTGTCCTTGATTGGCCCCTGAGAATGTTCAACTGTTTGTAAATCAACTGTCTTACATTTTCTTATCATTGTTATCTAATGTAATAGAAACTAGTACATATCGCATGATTGTCTCAATACAGAGAAAATACTATAATTACAATCTGAAATCTTTTGGTTGAACGAGCAACTCTGTTACTGTTCTAAATTTGTTCTTTATTAAGGTAGTGGTAAGACTGTGTACACCCAATGTGGTCCGAATCTTCTCCGCGACTCCACATTGATGGGAGTTTCGTACACCGGGTTACCCTTTTATTGAGGTAGTGGTACTAGAGGGCAAGGAAACAAGGGAAAGCTGAAGGTTTTGCTTACTAGGAACATTAAGACTTAAGAGGACATGCTGGCCTCAGTAAACTTAATTATCTTATTACTAAAAGAACAAAATGTCTGTCTATTTGTATTTTCTTAACTTTCCTGCATGTTTTGCTGGTAAAGGATATGCCAGTCAGATAGTCTTGCATGAATCTCCTTGTGCCTGTAACATGGTTTTGATTTGTGCAAAAAGTTATCTTATTTTTTTGTCTTTGCAGATGAAGACGAGAATGTTGGTGCACCTAAAATGCTAACTGGACCCAATCAAGTAATTGCATTAGAGTCCGATTTCCATTTGGCTATAAATGTTATCAGTTAATCAGTTTATGTGGACCGAAAATCATGAGAATTTTTACAGATGTTGAATTCACTTGATTTTTCACAATATTGTGCCCTTGATTCTTATGCCTTCAGAATCCATTAGTTCTCCATTTTTCTACAAAGTTCTATTTTAAAATTTTCTTAGTAAAAGAGGAAGTAGTTGTTTCTATATATCAGGGATTGGGTAATTCAAATGTGGCTGCTGACCGCGTGGAGGGATCACTTGCAATTGTTCCAATAAGTGAAACCAAACTAGCCATTGAGAAGTTGCTCTCGCAGGAGACTTTCTCAAGGTAATTGAGAATATCTTTTTTTTTTATGCTGTAGGTTTGTTGGTATTTTGATATCCTTGGAAGACTTCCTTCTGATGCACATGGCACATTTGCATCTTTTTACTTTTCACTTGTGCCTAATTCATTTTATCTGGATGTAAAATTTTCTAAGGAGTCACCAACTAGGAAATGATCTGGCTTTTAACATATGATAAAAAGATGCTAATAATTAGTTACCTTTTATTGGTAATTAGAATTGTTAACATACTGTATCAGTAACATGCAAATCTAAGAGGGAGAATATGAATTTGAATTCATGCCCAGAAGATGAACTACAGATGCTATTTATTTATTTACTGGTCTTGATGTTATTTATTTAATTTGACAACTAATGAGAAATACAAGGCAAGAGAAGGATTTGGGCACGATTGTTATTACTTTAGAAAAATCTTATGGCATTGCCCTTAGATTATTATTCCAGTGACTTTTGTAGAGGAAAGAAATATCAAGAATCTGTAATGATTTGATAAAACTCATGTATAGTAATGTATTTACCATGATAAGCGTGATTGGGAGTGTGACGAACAACGTCCTTATAATTGCAGGTTTACAACAAAGTTTAGCTTTTATGTATTTTTTCCTATTTTAGTATTAAACAAATTCACTTATCATATCTTACATAAACCATAAGTATGCTATTATAATTGAGTATCTCATAAACTTATTTGAAGAGAATAACTTTAGTTGAACTAAGTTGAATATGTGAAATATAGTTTCAATAATTAGCAAAAATTGATGAAATAGTTAAGATGGCTGGACATTAAATTTCTGCAGGTAGGACTTTTACATATATTTTATTGCTCAACTGGCAGTATACATTGATGACAATATAATTAATAGGAAAAGCGAATGGGTGATTAAAAGAGAGGAACTTTTGGTGTCTCATGTGACTGCCGTGTCTATCTTTTACTTAATGAAATTTTTTTGAGTGTGCGGTGGGTGCCACTCAGCATGCTTTATGGATGATTTTAGGCAATTAAGAAACATCTTAGAAAATTAATATAAAAGTGTTAAGATGGATGTGTTGGTTTTAAAAAAATAATACAAAAGTACTATTATTGAGAATAATTAGGTGTTGCTCTAATTATGATAATATAGACAATTGAAGAAGACAATCAACATATTGTATAGCTACATGAGCTGAATTGAGTAAAGTGAAAGGCACAAGGGAATAGGACCAGAGGAAACCCTAGTTAAAATATTAGAAAGTAATTTAATTGACTTGAACTTGTGATGTTGTTCTTGCAAAGAGCTGAATAAAGGGATAAGATCAATGTATGCGACCAAAATAGTTATGATAACATGATGTGCAATGATGATGATGATAAGTTTCTTTCTAAATTATATCCTTGCAATTCATTACTTAAGCATTAGTTAAATATCTCTTGCATGAAGCACCATTCGGCATACTCTTTGATTCTTTTTCTCATAAGGAAAGTACTTTAGCTTAATCATTCGTAGAACCCCACACCTGAAAAACATTTGATGGAAAGTTAGAAAGGAAAACAGCTTCCAAACTTGCCCTTGTCATCTTGAATATCTTGAATCATCAAAAGGCTTCATAATTTAGAAAGTTCCTCTTATATCCATAACAGTGATTATCTAAATAAAAAACTAATGTAAAATAAGGAAATAGATGCAAAAATATACTGGACTTTGAGTAGCATTTTCAGTTTATGCTAAAATGGTTGGCATCAATATTGGAGTATCCTTTCTCATTATGTGTCAACAAAATTGTCTTTATATTTTTATGCCAGGGACTTATTATCTTTCATTCTTAGTCGTGTCAACAAAATTGTCTTTATATTTTTATGCTAGGGACTTATTTATACCACCATTGTAATGTCAACAAGTTCTTTCATTCTTAGTCGTGTACTCTTTTATGCTTCCGGCATACTGTTACATAATTATTAACATTGCTTCAACAATAGAATCACTTTCTTTGAACAATTTCAACAAACACATATCACATTTTTTCCTGTCTGTGTTTTCCAAGGAATTTTTGATGCATTTAACAGATTGCACTATATTATAATCAAACATGTGCTTTATTTGGGAGCTTGTAACGCTTAGCTGAACCCTGATATTCTACTTCTGCTTCCAGGGATGAATGTGAAAGACTGACTAAGTTATTACAATCTCGGGTGGTTGATTCACCATCAGCAAACAAGGATCTTGGCAATACTGTTGATTCTTCTGGAGCCTGGCTATATTGGAAGCAGAGTCCTGATCTACCTGGATCATTACCGTACTCTCCTGGTGATCATTCTCCTAAGACTCCTGCCTTCAGTACACCTGATGTTCACAACCCAGCTGTTATGGAAGCCAAGAAATGGTTGGAGGAGAAGAAGCTGCCATCGAATTCCAAAGTTGATCCTGCTCTTGGACCTTGCACTTTGAATACTGATATGCTTCATCATGTAAGGCTTTCATTTAAATTACTAGCTTCTGAAAATTGCAGCATCGTTTCTCTTTTACACATTATTCTCTCTTAATTGCCTTTGCTTTTAATTCTTCATTTACATGAAATAATTATGATAATTACTATCTCTTCATCACTGCTACCATCTCTATTCAAAACCAACATAGTTAAACACTGATTGTTTCCCTTTCTTGGTGCAGCTCTAAAAGCCAATATTTTAAACTCCACCCATGGGTTGACCAGGATTAACCATTTGTTCCTGGGTCAATCCAGCCTAGTCAACCTGTGTTGCCAATGTTTTGTTGTTGGCTACTTGTCAAAATTTTTGTTTATTTTTAAATTAGTTTTTTTAAAAAAAAACATGTCCTAATAGTGTTTAATGTGTTTCTTTATTTAAGTATTTATGTTTTAGTGTCTTTTACTAGGTTATCACATGATGGATCTTGTCACTTGTTTTTCTGGGTTTGGATTTACTAATTTTTTTTCATAAGAACATATGTTAAGTGTCACATAGGGCACACCTTTACCTTTGATATCTGTGAATTTTCTGTCTGAAAGTTCATTATGCTTATGACATGCTTTATTACAAATAAAGAACCTCCATTTCCATAGAGATGTTTGAGTTATCTGTTTTATCTTCCAAAGAATTAACTGTTGCTATTTACTTTGAATAAATCTTCACAATCACAGCATGAAAGTTCTATTATGAAGTTACTTTCTGTTCATGCATTCTACAGGATCGTCCTGATGACGCCTCACCAGTGGATTTGGCTAAATCGTATATGCAAAACCTTCCACCTTGGCAGTCTCCAAGCTTTGATAATAGTACTCTAACATCTACTATGGATAGAAGGGTGAATCTTTTCCCTGAGAGAAACAGCCATGCAACAAATAGCAATTCTTTGCCATCGTTCAAGGTAAAATATTAGAATATAGGAGATTACACAATTGAAAGTAGATAATGTACAACTATACAAGCACATTTACTGCTTGTGTTGATGGCACACACCCTTTTGAATAACACAACTACATGATGATGTGATTTATTTAGAGTCAATTATTCTTGCAATTACATGCCACAAATTTCTCTAACTATGCTGCTTAAGAATGTTCCCAGATAGTTTGGATTCAAGACATATTGTTGTTTTTTCTTATACCAAACCGATGCTTGTTTGTTTCTGTTCAGGAATTTAAGAGAAAGTATCTCTCGGTGAGGTCACGGAAAAGCCCAGATAGTACTGATAATAAGAAACCCCGTTTGGTAGATGGTCAGTTGGAGAACTATTCCTTCAAACAAATTGATTCCCGGGAATTAACTCAAAGAAAAATTTCAAAGATCCCATCAGAAGCAGTTGGGAATCATGATTTTTTAAGAACAATGCAAGTTTCATCTTCTTTACCATCTGCAGAAAATTTCCATGTGCTTGCTAAATCATTAACCGAGCATGTTGAAGGTCATTGTTCCAAGTATGCTAATTACTCCTTTGAAAGAACTTTCAATGCTGATCAGTTGACTCAACTACTAGAAGATAAATCCACCCCCACAACCTTTACTTCAGAGCAGAAGAAAACACTCAAGACATCAGTGGTAGCACCAAACAAAATTGCATTGCCAATGCCCACTACTAGTACTTTAGAATCCATTGTATCAGATGGACCTACTGATCCTAATTTGCCTATTTGTTTGGATTCAAATAAGGTAACAAAGTTTTTTTTTACAAAGCATGATACTTGATTTTCCTGTTTTTGGTATTCTCTGTTCTTGTTTCATATCTTGTGTTATAGTACATATTTTAACATAGTAGTTGTATCCGACACTAAAAATCTTCTGTTGTCAGGAGGTCAGCAATCCTTTATTAACTGTGCAAGAAGACATTGTTGAGAATGATGTTCCCCTTGAATCTTTTATTTCTGCTTCAACATCAATAATTCCTGGCGGTAATTTCTTAGTTAAAGAAACATTTATATTCCTACGAGGACTATGAGTCACAGTTTTAATTTATAAATATATAATGTTGTTTAAATTCAGGAGATTCCAGAGACCCCCCCCTGCCTCATATTGAAAAAGTAATTAAGACACCAGATGGGTAAGTTTATGCTTGGTCATATCGCGTATCTCAAGTTTTACTAGTTTCATCATAAAGCTTTTGTGTTCTATTTTAAGATGATAGGCACCTCAGTATATTCCAATCATGGACTAAGGCCATAGTAGTCTTTGTAAGTTCTCTTAAGCTTTTCAAGTGGTTGCGATGGACATAGGATTCAAATTTGATTATATGAAACCTCAAGAATTCTTGTGCGAAAAGTAGTACCAAGGCTCAAAATCTTGAATCTTTGAAGGCTCTCTTGGAAGTGAAATTTACAAGTGGAGTCCCATTTGATGCTACATTGTTGCAGTCTGATATGAATGATATATCTAATCTAATAAACTAGCACATTGTGGTGGTAACCACTTACTCTGCAGTCTGCAGACACCCTGGTTGTGTAATGGCTTCTTCATTTGGGTGGTTAAGTTAAAGGGTCTGAGCAATGGTATGATCGTGCAAGCCATCTATAGAATGAGAACCTATAGGATGATTGAATAGACAATTCGTTTGTTTCTGCTGCTGCAGAATGCTAACTAAGAATTGCAGCCAGCCTTTACAAATGCAGGTGAAGTCAACATCTATTGGGAAATAGGTGGTGCACATTTTATCATCAATAAGAAGCCTACCCCATTTATTGAATAGTTTCCTTGAAATGTGCTCACTCCTTTTCATGAAAATTTCTGATTCTATCAAAACAAGAATTTTTATTGACATTGTTGATTTGGTGTCTTTTTCCACAATCTTATAATTGTCGATTTAAATTAGTCAATAGTTCTTGATTGTGTATGGCACAACTTAGTTATGTATGCTTTACTGACCACTAAGTATCATGATCTTTTTTCTTCTTAATGTCAGTGATGCTGATGATACTACCAATCGCGAGAATATTTTTCACACTTCTAGTGGAAATGAAACTGCTTTTTGGATAGCCCAGGCCAGTAATTCTACAGAATTGAACCTAGATTCAGGTTTCAAGTTCTCTGCTCTTTTTTAGTAATAAAAAAGAAAATTTAGAGCTAAAATTTCAGCACTCAAATTCTTTTGTTGCATAGTGATCTGGCAATACCTTGACAGATACCATTCCGTTTCATTACTTGGATTGTTCTATTTCAGTATCTGGCTGTGATGACGACGGCTTGCATCAACCATTAATGTTGGATATTAGTATCTATCCAATCTTGTCAGTAAAATGTCAAGGAATCAATTGGGCAAAAAAAAAAAAAAATTTGTGCAAAGATGCTACTCCTGCACTATAGATGTCCCATTTTTATTGTGGTTTTGTTTATGCATGATTGCTTTAGTACCTACACATTGTATTGAATTTTTCTTAAAACAATATGCACTGTGTGACAGAGTTAAGCCCACTCAACAAGATTCCTCATCCTCTGCGTGGAACAGAAGGATTGACAAATAAAGAGTTCTCCACCAATGGGTAAAATCCCCTTGAGAATAGATTCCTGGTCCTTGTCTTCATAATTGTCTTAATCTAATTGCTTGATCTGTTTTCTTTAGTGTGTCCTCAGAGTCAGATCACAATCCACAACCTATATGCCTGGTAAACAAGAGTTCTACCCAATGTAGCAACGGTGAACAAACTGCAGTCACAAATGAAATAACAACTTATGCGCCTCTGAGTGTTGATCCACCAGCTGTCAAGAGAATGGACAATACCAATACTAAATCGCAGAATGGCACAACAATGAAGTCAATTGAATGTGCCCTTGTCGAAGCTCAGCCTAGCAGTAGAAACCCAAAGAAAAGAACAGCAGTTAGGGTAAGAAGAGGGCGAGGACGTGGACGACAGTCCAGGTGACAGTCAACTATACCCTACAACAAGAACACAGCATAGGTTCCATCTATTTGAGGTCTGTTATATAGTTTAATGGAACTTATACTGGCCGTGTACCCCAGTTATTGTTGAAACAAAAATACTAGTAGTTCTTTAGTTTCAGTTTATCAGCATCGATTTAGCAAGTTGGTGTATAATTTTTACATTGTGTGTGTTTGTATCATCTTTTAGGTTTTATGATCTGGACGCAGACATAGGTTTGTCACTGAATCTCTCATGTATTGTAGCTGAATTCCATTGAATTAATTTTCATGTTGAAATAAATGTAGCCTCTGTTTCATGTGTTTCTCTTCGAAGATCAATTCCTAAACAAAGTTTACATGATTTCTTTGGTCAAATTTGTTCTTCCTCATGTACTGCATGTGCCATGAACTAGCAAACTAAACATTCCATTGGTGTCAGATAACCTGTAGATCATTTTGTGAAAATGATTCATTAAAATATCCTCGAAAGAGTATTTAAGTTTTAATTATTCCCTTTCAGCATATTTCAGGGATAGTCAGTTGGATGAGCATCAGGGATGTTTTCGAAGGTCTCCTGTTTATCTACGCTCACCATAATTTTATTTATTTATTTATTTCTCAAGTAAACAGATCTTTCAAGTCTCACTTTTAACAAACAATACTCCTTCATATAATTTATGCTTTAATTGCTTTCACAAATGTGTTATCATCAAAATGTCATAAATTTCTCTTTTCTTTACAAAATGCACCTCCAGAGTTATTTGTAGAATATGAGAGGAGATATTGCAAAGGTTTATTAAGAGGGGCATAAAGTTGTGACAGCTTTTACAAACCACTTTCAACTGCAATTGTGGCAGTGATGGTGTGTATGCAACATGGGCAATGGTACAGCCTGGTCAACATGAACTGCTTGTGCGTATTCCCTCCATTGAAGAAATCAAAGGTGTTCTATTTAATATTAATGATCAGAGGGCACCTGTTTTTGATGGATATGGTTCTAGGTTTTTTAAGCACAGATGGGATACAATCCAACCAGTTTTTGTGACTAATGTGCAAGAGTTTTTCCACACTGGGAAGCTATTATGAAGATGGAACGATACCTTGATTGCACTTATTCTTAAGTTGACACATGCTAATAAAGTATCTGATTATCGCTCTATATCTTGTGCTACAGTTTTATATAAAGTTATTTCTAAGATATTGGCATGCAGGATCTCAAACATCATGAATTAGATTTTTCACTAGTCTCAGGTGGTTTCTGTGAAGGGCAAGTTTATCATTGACAATATCCATTTGACCCAAGAACTTTTCAGAAGATATAGCAGAAAGAGGATATCACCAAGATATATCATGAATATTGGCCTCCAAAAGACATTCGATTATGTGAATTGGGACTTCTTGTAGGATGCATAGCTAGGGCTGAATTTTCAATTGCAGTTTGTGCCATGGATCATGGAGTGTGTAACTACAATTTCATTTTCACTAGCTACCAATGGAGGGACCTTCAGACACTTTAGAGGTGCTAGAGGATAAAGGCAGGGAGAACCATTATCACCTTATCTTTTTGGCATTTGTATTGAGATCTTTGGGAGGCAGCTATAGAGGTATACCACAAGAGAGAAATTCAATTATCATCCTCAGTGTGGTCATTTCAGATTAGCTCATCTTTCCTATGTAGACGATCTTCTTCTATTTAGCTGAAGTGATGTACCTTCTGTTGATATCCTAACATATTATTTTCTAGATTTTGGTGCAGTGTGTTATGTTTAAGAGGTGTCCTAAGATAATCACCTTATGATTTGTGCTATTTACTTAGATAAATAAAGATTCACTATATAAGTACACATTATTTATGTGTTTGAAGAGTACACCGGTGAAGCAAGAAGGACGTGCACGACGGTCTAAGAGATAAGAAGTCAGGGAGGAAGCTCGCTCAAGAAAGGACGAAAAATGAATTCAGGTAAGCTCTGTTCCGAATGTCCAACATCACCTAGGGGACTGGAAGTGACCTGGATCAATCCGGGCGAAAGTCAATGTGAAGTTGAATTTCAGTGTTCGGGGCGCCCATGTAGGATCATTGGCACGTGAGAAGGAGGTGAATCACGTGTCTTTTAAAAATATTTCTTTTTCGAACTCTTTTAAAACCAAAGTGCGCAGCGGAAAAATAAAACACAAGAAACAAATGAGCACAATGACACAAGCGATTTACTTCGTTCGGAGCCTTTAACGACTTCTACTTGAAGGGCCACACTCGTTGAGTGCTTTCGTTGGGCAGTCTACTAAAAACCTCTTCCCCGGAAGAGAGAATCGAGTAC
>JBAMIB010136150.1:0-13616 GCA_037177415.1 Kaempferia rotunda
AGGGATAATTTAGTATCCTAATTTGGATTAAATTTTGATTTATTTCCTAGAATAGGTCAACCCTAACTTTGTATATAGATATGAGTTCCTTCATGTAATATTACAATAAGTTTTTTTTTCCACTTTACAGTCTGTTTTTATCCAGTCTACTTGAAGTTGACTCTATTCAGCTGGTTTCAGGATTTCTGGAAACAAATATTTTTGTTCGAGCTTCAATTATCTAATCCTTCCAATCAACTACATTAAATCCAACCGATTGGAAACAGCCAGTCGGTCAAAATTATACTTAATTATGCTATTGATTGAGTTTCAATTAGGGGTGAGTATTCGGTTAAAACTGAACCAAACAAACTGAATTTTTTAAAGAAAACCGAACCGACCAAATTTGTTAAAGAAAACCGACTAAACCGAACCAAGAAAATATCGGTTAATTTGAACTTTTATACAATTCTCCTCCCAACACTGGATTTTTGAAGTTGTAGGAACAAAGGTGTTGGACAGAATTTCATGATCCCAAACCTAGCAGCCACACAATCACCAAACCCTCCAGCCGATTTCACAATCACCACCAAAACAAGCAAGAAACAACTTAGAGGATCGAGGGCGGTCTTGGTCGGAGAAGTAATCCAAAGAGGAGGAGGAATAGGAAACAGAAGACTCGATGAAGCTGCTGAAAATGGAAGAGATGAGCTTCTTGGCCACGCGGCGAGCCCTAAACAGGAATGGCATGACAGAGGGAAACGGAGAGACGGCAGAGTAGCGATCGAAGAGGCTAAAAAGTGATTGGCGACGGGACTCCTACAGAAGCAAGTAGAAGTCGCAGCTTCCTCTCCTGCCGCAGAGTTTTCGATTTAGGGAAGTTGCGTAAGGAGAGAAGAGAACCGGATTTTTATTGCACTTATTTTTGGTTAATGAAAAAATATGATTTATTCAGTTTAACCAAATTTTGAATTTTAAAACTAAAATCAAATCAATTAAACTGATATATCTGATATTTAAAAAAAAACTGAATTTTCAAATTAACCAAACTGAATTTATAAATTCGGTCGGTTTGGTCGGTTAAGTTGGTTTAACCGGACTTTTGCTCATACCTAATTTCAATGTTCCATTTTTGACTCCCAGCAACAATAGGTAATCAACGATACTAAGAAACATAAGTCCATGTGACAATTTGATTAATGATTACAAGACTTATCCATAAAAGGCACATGAAATAGCTCTCTCCATACATATTCTGCCCATTACAACATTGCAAAAACAATAAAAGGTTCATATGTGCTGGTGGGATGTCTTTATCAATTCTACTTCTGTTTGGGAACTCTTGTTGCTGTTAACGAAGAACTCTGTGAATCCTTCAATAAATCAGAGAACGAATCCAAGGTGAAAGATCTCTGTAAATCCTTCAATAAATCGGAGAACGAATCCAAGGCGCGTACACTCACTTTCCTTAAGAAATTATTTGCTTCTACCACGGTGATGCACTCCGACTAAGTAAATGTTCCTACAGGATATAATGGATTCCTAATAATATTGTTTCCAAAGTGCATTCTAGAAAACAACCCCGAATACCTTGATAACTGATTGTTTGTATATTGTTTCTGCAGTATAACAATATCCAAACAACACTTTGAAAACAAGTAATTTTTCAGAGAAAGTTTTCTGTTGGGAAGAAGATGGATTATTTGTGCAGAATGAACTTTTATAGTGTTCGAATCATACTGTATGATAGTACTTTTCTTTGGATCATAACCATTCATTCAAACATCAAAAGGCACCCAAAACAGAAAGAGACACCATAAATTACCATAATGGTTATAGTAAGAAGGAAGGAACACCATGAATTGACACAACTATTATTGTTCGTTCAGTTCCTTCCCATTTTTTCCATTCTAGTTCCTTCCCATTTTTATGGAAATCACTAACAATATGTTCAAATCTTCGACAATTCTTCACGCTCACATCTTGACACCTTAAATGGCACAGCTCCACACAATTCCTCTCAACTCCAAGTCTAAATTGAATTGTCTTAAATTCTAACTTGTTAAATCATATTTTCTAACTTAAAGGTGTTGAACAGACATTCAAACACTGGTTATCTCACAAATAACACCAATTATAGAGAGTGAAATAGATGATGATCTTTTTTTTTTTTTGGCAAATACAAAAACATTAGTAATTTTTGCCTTTGTGTTGAGTATAAAATGATAATATTATGTAGCAGTTTAAAATAACAGAGAATAACACAATGCTAAACAACTAAATTTTATGTAATGAGGCTAATGTGGTGTAATGAGGTTATTGTTGTTTGGAACACAGTTTGTACATCCATGGCCCTGCTTTGATGCAACAACCCAAAGGAAAAACCACTATAACACTCCTTGCCATGAAAAATACAGCAAGCCTCTACAAGTTCTCACGAGGATGTGACCTCAAGTCAATGATCTAGAGCAACGTCTTGATCTCGCTCAATGCAATCAAGCACAATATTTATCACAAAGATGTATGACAAATAAGTATAGAAAAATCAGCAATTAATCAACTCACTCTAAAGAATAAGGATCATTTTAGGAATGAGACTACATTTACCAAATAGGAGCTTTGCGAATTAAAAACAAATCAGAAACCTTTTTGGACCAACCTTCAAAAGACAATGTTCTCCTATTTCGATGCTCAATTTACTAAAAGTCATGGGTTGCCCAAACAACTTGGAACTCCCAAAAGAACATCGTTGCGACTCCTAAATAAATCTAGAACACTTTAAGGCTAACATGTCAAGTCCCAAATGACGACATAGAACTTCCTAACAAACATTTTACAAGATAATATCAAAACTTGAACTCAATATTCAACATCTTAAATATAACTCAATAGTAATTATTTATGGAAATCAAATATTAATTAAAATATTTTATATTTAAAAAGTGATAGCACAACACAATACTTTTGGCTATATATCAAGACTCTGACACGACTTTAAATTTTAAACCTTAGACTACCCAGTTCTAAGGCTGAGTTCGTGCCCAAGACCACTTCCCTTGTTCCCCAAGGTATATGTTAACACAAATTCTCCTCAATGTTGCAGAAAGCGCTAGGAACCAGTCGGGCTCTTAATAGGCATGTCAAAATGAACATCAAATTGGCACGTATTAGAAAACAGTAAATACCAAAATGAATATCAAATAAGTAGATACTAAAATGAACATAAAGTAGCCTAAGTCAAATACCATCAAAGTATTCAAAGTTCAAACTTCAAAGTTAAAAATAAAAAAAAGGCTGCCTAGACCGAACAGGCCGCCTATTCGGCGCCTAGGACCGCTCATGAACAGTGATGTCTATTTTGGTCGATTAGAGGATTTTCGATTTAGCTAGGGGGCGCCTAGGCCGAAATCTACAACCCTGACTCTCCTCGTATAATTTTTACCTTGGTCTAAGAAGCTTTCAAGCCTTTAGGACTTCTTTGTGCCAAGAATCTCCCCACCTTTGAGATTTTCTCATCGTGCCTAGCGATCCTCATCAAATTGCTGGGGCTTCTTGCCTTGCTTAGCATTTGATTGACCTCAACCCGTTGGGACTTCCATGCGTTATCTAACATTTGGCTGACCTCAACTTGCTAGATTTCCTTCATTCCAAGTGTCCACTTGGACTTTTATGTGCCAAGTACCTACTTGAATTTTCATCATGCAAGGAAGATATCTCATGGTCTTGAGTGTTATTGTGTGCCCCTCAATCAAGTAAACCAGATTGTCCCAGATAAAAATTTGTTTCGGCTCTAAATTGACCAAAACAACTTTAAATTGCTCCCCAAGCCTACCTGATGAGTTTCATTCAAATCCAATTCAACTTTGACTTGATTCCCGAAATCTAATTTGTTGATTTTTGGTCAACTCAACTAGTTGTCAAAAATTTAAGAACATGAAAATTTAAGTATAATAAAAAAAATCAGTATGCAACAACACAACTCCCTGATCAGTCTTTACTCAAGCTAGTGCGTCTAAAGCTAGTGCCTTTTCATATATGTAATAGTTGTTTGAGACTCAATAACAATGTAGATCTCTCTTCTCTGTGTTTGCCTTGGAAAGATACATCTTCTATTGTTTCTTCATGTAGTCCACTGTGGTATTTACCTCTACTTATAAATTGCCGACTTTACAGTGTAATTAGTAAATCATGTTTGGTAAGCTTAAAAGAGAAATATTGTTTGTCTTTTCAGTCTGCTGCGTTGTTTTTCCACAAGACAAACATAGCTAGGAAATATGTGATTATAATTTAACTATGTTCTAGTTGAAGGAATGATATTCTTGTAGTTGACCCCAAAAGGTTGGGTCAAACACAATGAATTTTTCTGTAATCTAGAGGCGATCTTGTTTGACCACTTTCTGCACTATTCTAAACCACAATGTGGCAATGTTTATCCTGTTTAGGATCACATTTAGTTTTATTCAAATAAGTTAAGACGTCAATTTTGTTCCCACTTTTGACTCTTTCTAGGTGAAAGTTACAAAATTCTTATATTTTGATCATTTTCTTTTGGAGTATTTGGGATACAATTGGATATAGTGGACACGAAGACTGTTCTCTAACAAAACAGATGGATGATTACTATTTTGTCCCCTAACAGTTCCTAATAAAAGGTAGCAAGTGTGCTTGGTGAAAACAGTAGAAACATATTAGCTTTAGCTTCTTCAAGGAAATCTTCCATAAGGAAGAAAATTTATTTCTACAACATCACACTTCCTATCCTTGTTAGGGGATTTGTCCAAGACTTTAGTCTTCCTGTTGATATTCTATATTACCTTCATGTTGCTTTTCAGTTGTTCATTTGATATTATTACTCATTATAACTGATAGCATGAATTTGGCAGGTGGAAACTGATAAGGACTCTGCACCATTATTATCATTACTTGCACCAGTTGGCATGGGGGAACATCATAGTTATTGGAAAGCTCCAGCTAGCTTGTCCACTGTCGAATTTTCAGTTGTTCTTGGAAGTCTATCTGATGTTGCAGGGGTTGTCTTGATGATTAGCTCTTGTGGTTACTCAACATTTGATTGCCCTATAGTAAGAATTTGACTGCTCTACTTTTGTATACAAGACTTTTTAGCAAGACCTCATAGCTTGATGACACTCATTATATGGTATTTGGTCTCCTGATTTGCTCCATTCCTTCCATCTACAATTTCTCAATATAAATGCCAATTTTGATTATCTGATTAAAGTTTGGCATTGATTGATATAAATTAGTTTGCATTTAATGCATTTTCTTCCTGTTTGTGATATACTTACCCTTGCAACTTCCTTAAATGGATAATCTCTAGTTCTTGTTTCTAAAATCAATTGTCAATCATCAGCGTTGTGCTTGTAGCTGCATTAAGAGATCTATGAACTTTGTCAGAGATTACATGTCACATTGATTGAGTCTCTTGAAGACATGGCTCAAAATATGTGTCACTAATGCTTATAAGCTGATCCATTTTTTTAAGGAGAGTAGTTTTTGAAATAAATGATGTACTTGTCAACTTTAACATAGGTTCACAGCTAGGGTTCATGTGTTAAAACCCTATCAGTTTCTTTTCAGTCCGTGGTCTAAAATACCAGTTAATTTTGGTTGGCATGAATGAAACATACCCTTCTCCCTCGACCAAGATGACAATAGGTTCACCACGGATTAATGTGTTGTCTTGTGCATGCCTCTTAATACCAAGATTATATTATAAGTAATCCATGTCATCTAATAGGGAGGTTAATGGGTGTGACAATAAGGATAAGAAGTTAGAATCAGTCTAGGTTGGTTAACTTAAAATATTTAAAACATAGAGATGGATAGATAATTATATATTTGTCATTGTACCAAAGAATGCAGTTGAAGTTTGGTAATTACCAAAGTGTGGTTTTAGATTTAACACTTGTCGTACCAAAGAATGCAGTTGAAGTTTAGTAATTACCAAAGTGTGGTTTCTAGTAGTCAAGTAAAAGCAACTATTGATTCCTGAAATCATGGGGAATCCAACTGTACGTTTTTGTTTTTTGCATGTTTTACCAAACATCTTTAAATGGCCTAATGAATGTACTTTTTTTTTTTTTGCATTTTTTACCAAACATCTTTAAATTGCCTAATGAATTTTCTCTTGGTCAAATAAAAAAGTGGCATGAGTGGATTGTTGGGAGGACCATGAGCACCAAGGTTCAAAATCTTGAATTGTGCTGAAATTTTAGATTTTAGTTGGAATGATATTATTCAATATGGTGCCGAAATTTTGACATACAGTGCCGCGGGTAAAAAATTGGATAGGTAAGGAGAAAAAGATGAAAAAGAATAAAAAAACACAAATATACGTAAATTCGGGCTTTATATCTCATCTCGAAATAATATAATTTTTGGCATTGTATTGTATGAACATGTGGGAAAACAATGTGATAAAAAAATAAAAACATTATTTTAATTCATCTTGATGCGTTTTGTAGCGTGTCAAAGGGTGTCATGTTAGTATGACATGATACTCATCGATATGATTAATACGATACATGATAGAGATCTTGTGCCATGTTGAAGAGTACGGAGTTTTGGTGATTTATCGGAATGATACATTTCAATCGTGTCACCTGGCACATATAAGATTTTAAACCATAGTTAGCACAATGATGGTGTCATATTACAGTTCAATGACTAGACAATTTTTATCTTAAAAGAGTAGCAAAGATGGGATTCCACTATGACAGTTATAACCATGGTATGAAATATGGTTCCTTGTTGATAGACACGGGCAAAACAATGGCCAGCAACCAATAGACAGAACATGTCAAAAAGAGAAAAATGAAGGTTTTCTTCAATGATGTGCAAGTATTCCATGAACATGTGTGAGTGAGGGGATGTGGAACAATTAATCTCCTAAGACTCACAACAGACCTACACAACTCGCAAACATCTTCTATGAGCAAAGTGGCATCCTAAGTCATGATGGCTTAGTAAGTATAGTTTTGACCAAAACTTGTGTTCATCAGAAAAGCATTTGCTCTCATCTTCAACATTTATAGACCATTTGCATGGTACTCCCTCATCTGAAGAAACAGATCCTTAATGTTTCTCTGCATCAGCAAGATATTGAAATTGAAAAATAAGGTGTTTCAAATCATACAATCTCAATATCCAAATCACACAAGATCCTTTTATTTAGTGAAGTGACACATCATGCTCAAAGTTTTATGATGATTACATTAAGAAATCAATGATAGTTATTGCCTTTAAAATGTTTCCTTACTCCTTTTTTCTTTGACAATTTCTTCAAGCACTATATCAATGGTATAATTGCAGATGATGACTAAAATATTTATGAATGCATCTCTTTCATTAACCCAGTAGTGAAATTTGTTGTATATTTATCAATATCTGCAAAACTACCTACCAATGTTGATCCCAAGCCTAAATGAAAAAGGTTGCGAGTTGCGTTAAACACAGAAATATTCTATGAACAGATTGTGTTAATGCTAGGTTGTTCCTTGGAAGGAATGTATTGTGCTATATTTCCATGAGAATATGCAAGAGTTATCATATCATAGGTTGGAAAAGAACAAAAATTATAGGAATATTGATTATCTTACATTTGAAGCATTGAATATATGAACACTTATGGAATCCTTTTTTGCAAAAGATGGAGGGTTTGAGAGATATGTCTTACAAACACAAGCATGATAGAGCGCTAGGTGTTCTTTGTGATCCTAAGGTACCTCTAAAACTTAAAGGAAATTCTACAAACGGTTGTTAGACTTAGAGTCGCAGAGATGAAGATGTTACGATGGATGTGCGGACATACAAGGATAGATCGGATAAAAAATAAGAACATTATGAAGTTGTATTTATTGAGGAAAAACTTTGAGAGACATGTTGAAGATGATACATGTATATACTTAAACAACCAATATTTGCTCCATTTAGATGATGTAAAACTACAACAAATACACTGAGAAAGATTAAAAAAAACTTGGTTAGTATCGATAAAACAAGATAAAATTTATTTAAATATACATGATACAGTAGGTGATAGAGTCCATGGTATAAGGGGATCCATATTGCCAACTTCACTTATTGGGATAAGGCTTGATTGTTGTTGATCTTGTAACTATCATTATCTACAACATATATTCTTCCCCAATCTCTTTTTTGTATTCACCAACAATGCTATAAATGTAATTAGTTGTCTAGGATTCCTCGTATCTCACCAATGGGTTCCAAGAAACTTGTACCGAATTTATAATTTACTCACAAGTTAATAATGTCTTTGTCCTTTCTTAAGAAAAGGTACCTGGCTCATATGGAATAGCTCTACTCCATGCAGATTGTACCTCTGTCAATTGAAACACCTAAAAAGTAGCTACATAAAATGGGATGTTTGCTTCATAGCCCTACTCCATGCTGATTGTACCTTTGCCAGTCGAAGCACTCAAAAGTAGCTACATAAAATGGGATGTTTGCTTCATAGAACCATCTAGCAACATATTAGTGACTTTGTTTCTTTCTAATGTGCCTCAAGGAGCCTTATGATGCCACAACTATCTCTAGACACTAGCACTGACTTCATGCATTGATCTTTTAGCTCTTGTACCTAATTGTGAAGCTCTGGAGTGACGAGGGAGAACAAATATGCTAAAATTTGCAAATATTGAAAAGGACAATGCTGTAATTAAAAAAAGGAGAAATAGTAAAAAGAAGTTGATATTGGAGTACCTTGCTCTGAGGAGGAAGCAACTTGAAGAGAACGGTTATAAAGAGGACAAAACTGCCATGAAATCTGCAGGAAAAGAGAGATTAAATGAAGAAAAATTTACCAAAAGAGAATAAATAGATAAAGAATAAATAGAGAACGCACCTAGAGAAAGAAGAATGGAACAGGAAGATGGTTGGAAAGATGGTGGATGTCATTGGGATTCGATGATGAAGGTAGAAGGATGTGGGGTTAGGAAAGTTTATACAGCAAGATATGACTCCATTCTAGGTTAGCACCCTACTCCAAGTTAGCAGGTCATATTCACGTGATCTACTCCAAGAAGTCTCTGGTTATAGCAAGGATGAGTTCATTATAGCTTCCTGTCATGGTTCCGGTCCCGAACTTTGTGACTAGCTCAACCACCCGAGCTCCCCATCTAGCTCAGCCACCCAAGCTCTCTAGCTATCTTGGCCTCCCAAGCCTTCCATGTAACTTAGCCTCCTGAGTTCTTGTTCAGTAATAATCTCTGTTGGACATGGTGCACCTCCCTGGTAATGCCCCCTCCATGATTGTCATATCTAGCCAACAACGAACGGGTAGTCGGCGCAGCTGTAATTAATGACAATTCTACTGAGAAACAACTGAAATCGTGGGCATGATCTCCATTTGACGCCCTATGACGTTAACTCTAGTGACCATAGGTTGAGCTGCACTGTTCAAGTCAAACCACGAGGCATAGATCTTATAACATCTCCACCTTGGCATACACCTCGTCGAAAATCTCCACATCATCGTCGCAACTCAGCATCCACCTCGACAACCGATTTCCACCACATCAAAAGTCAAAATCATTTATTATTTGTTTGCATAATTCCTTGATTATCATTTATTACAATATATTCCTAAGCTGTGTAACCTTAAGCTTTCACGAAAAGACCAAATCTATTATATATTCGTTTAGAATGTTTTAATCATGTTACTGAATATTGGTGAGTTCCATTTATTATCTTACATGGCATATCAACACTCACAGAGTGCTAACTTAGATTAAAAGAGTAAAATTTACTATTGATGTGCAATATAGATGCGAGTTGACAATGTTTGGAATCCATAGTGTTAGTGTTATTAATGTTTTTGTTTACTTGACATCTTATTAGTTTAACAAATCAATAAGATTTATCAAATGCTAAATTATTCAACAATATTGGTAGAACATTTTAAACTTAAAGCACAAAATTTTGAAAATTGATTAGTTGCTACAACATTTGTAGTTTAGGATATGTTAATTAACCCTATATCAATTGTCTAAACACCACATGAACATGGTTTAAATTTTGTATTATATGGGGCGAACAATCATAACATATCATTTTGGTAAATTACCAAAACTCATGTCACTCAACAAAGATAATGTTTTCTTCCTCTACTTCATCTCCTTCCTCTTTCAACTTTCATTGCATCACCGACATCATGTATCTGAACGTCGGCATGATACTGAAACAACATCATTCCATTAAAGACTGAACTCGGGCATGGTACTAGATTTTGAACCTTGGACATGAACATGAACTCCTTTTATAAGTTTGATGGTGTTGTTATCATTCAACACAATCATAGCCATTTTCCTATGACAATCTATACTTGCATTTTTTGATAATAACCAACCTTTTCTTTTGGTTTTATCTTTTTCATGCTTTAGCTCTTTTTCTCCATTTTAGAAATGGAAACAAAGCAATTTATACTTCTTTAGACATCACAATCTTGGTTGAACTTTTTCAATAATTGCTCATTCTAGCTGAGGTATCAATTCTCGGTTGGAGCAATATAGTTAGTGCCATGCCAGCGTCCCAACACACTGTGTTGATGACACCAAGGACCAAGGAGAAGTAATTGAGGGGAGAAGCAGAAGCAGAAAAAATAGCAGTCTAAGCTTGAGTGGATGTTCTGACCTACATGATAGGGTTAACCTTGTTGTTCAAGTCTGATCACAAAAGGAAATCGCACCTTTAGCTTTTCCCTCATCCTCACCTAATGAAGATTATGCTCGAGAGAAGTTTGTAGCATGCACAGAAGATACAGAGGAAGCATTGACCTTCATCCTCAACTAAGAAGATGCCTCATGGCTCGCAATATTGTGTATTGAAGAAGACTTCTCAGTAATAGAAAACCAGACCCAAAAAAGTCCTTGTCTCGACCCTCATTGTTTATGACCTGGAAAGAATCTCTTCTTAATCCATTCCTTGTGTCCGTCAATAGGCAAAATGATATGTTTCATCTATGCCGACCATCATGGAACGATATTTCAGATTGTGATCACAATACTACTTGTGTGTTTACAACATTATTTCATATATAGATAAGAGATCTTTTATGCTTGTTTGCTAACTTTAATATTTCTACAGGTTGAGATTTGGGCTAGCAATACAATACACACAGATAAACAGTCTATCGGAACATGGGATTTAAAGTCACTAATATCAGAGTATCCACAACTTTATGGCCCCAAGAAGCATTATAGTGAAAAAGAAATCCCTAGACATGTCAAATTTCAGTTCCGCAATCCTGTCAGGTGCCGTATTGTCTGGGTGAAATTAGCTCTCCCACACCTTCAACCCAACCCTTTTTCATTCGATGAAAATTACTCTTTGAGGCCTTCTGATTCTTTTGCTGGTAATGTTGAGAATACTCGATGCATCCATGCAAAAAGACTCTTAGTGTTTGGAAAGTCTGTGAAGGATCAGGGTCAGGATCAGGATTTATCCATACAGTCCCCTGAGATGATGAAGCTGAGAAGTTTCTTAGATAGATCTCCACCACTTAGTCGGTTCAGGGTACTTTTTTTCTTTTCTTTTCTTTTTTTTGTTTCTTTTCTTTTCTTTTCTGATCACTTTGTATCTAAGTTCCACGGTTAATTGGAAGCTCTTAATGTTTGCAGATTCCCATTGAAGGAGAAAGATTAAAAGATAATGACCTTGTCGTTGAGCAGTTTTTGTCACCTATTTCTCCTGCAATAGCTGGTTTTAGGATTGATTCCTTTAACATTATTAGACCTCGAGTCACCCACTCACCTATGAACACAGTTGATGGCTATTCAACTTTGATTGAGGACAGGTACATAGTGCCCGCAGTTCTGTATATCCAGGCGGCTGTTGTTCAGGTAATTATTCTGAATAGCCAGCCTCTATGCTCATCTTTAGTTTCTTGTTCCTCAACTTTATTTGATAATATTTATCGACAAATATAGCCTCGTAACATTGACCGTGATGCAAATCTATCAGATATTGAACTAAACCTTCGACGCTACATGCAGGAATCGAGAAAGGCCGTTGTGGTTGGAGAATATCGCCTTCCAGAAGCTAAACCCGGTACTCCCCTTTACTTTGACTTTCCGCAGCAGTTTCAGGCAAACCTTGTTGTTTTCAAGCTACTCGGAGATATCACCGCTTTCGTTGACGACGTACCTGATCAAGACAGCACAAGCTTCCGAGCACATCCATTGGCTTCTGGATTGTCTTTGTCGAATAAGGTTAAATTGTACTATTATGCAGATCCATATGAGCTTGGAAAACTATCGAGTTTATCTGCAATTTGAGTCCATTGGATTAGACCACATCGTCTGCTTACACATCCAAGCCTGCCATGGCTATATTGTTTTGCTTCATTTAGTGGAAACCGACAACTGAGTTAATAAAATATGTGGATGCATATGTTTGATCTCTCGCAAATTTTACCTGTTTGAACTCGAGTTGCGTCTGTATATATACAAGAATCACTTTTCAAATTAGCTTCAGGTAGAGCTAAGCTAATTTGAGTTACCTCGAGTTTGGAGAGAGAGCAGTAGGAGGATTGGATTGAGGTAGCACCTTGAGGGTCACTTTTAGGTGACGACTTCTTGTCACCTAATTATGTCTTAACTCTGAGGGGATGTTTGGTTAGGAGTTATCGTTGATAATCTTGGTAGATTATTAACAAATACTTTGCTTGGTTTAGGCAATGATCATTTCCCAATAAGGAAACATATTTGCCGCGTCAGCAATTGGGTGGGAATTAGAAAACCTCGAAAGCATGAGGTTTTTCACAATTTTGGAGTAAACAAGTTTTTTTTTTTCTAAAATTGCCCTCAACAAATTGGCGTCTCCCACAGGGAGTGACACACTTCCTTTGTCTCTGTCTGAGACAAGGATCCTTCGTCGGAGTTGATGTCGATGTTAGAGCAGAATTGCTCGACCAATGACACATCCAACTGCCCGAAGTGCCATGTGATTCGGTCCCCGAAGGCCGACATCTTCTCCTTCTGCTCGGCGGTGAACTTGGTGCAGAACCGCTTCCTCATATCGTTGTTGCCTCCATCTTGGGGCCACTGCTGACGGATGGTATTTTCTCCCGAATTTGATGGGGAATTCGATATCCAACTCGAATGTAGAAGGGTATGTAGTAAATTTTTAGACTCGATTAAATAATTGAGTATTCGAGTATGAATATTGGGTTTGAGTACGAAGGTAGATGTGGTAAAATATTTAATTTGCTTCTTTGCCTAGTTAACATGTATATCATCTTCTTTCCTACCAAAAAAACTTACCTGATCGAAACAGCTCAAAGAGTATACAAATTTAAGAATTTAATAAATATTCAAAAGTTATAAGTTCATTATTGAAATAATTTATTTAATATTTTTTTAAAAAAATTGTAAATAGTAACAGGATGATGAGTAGGGTATAAATATCTGATCTCCGATAGGTATGCGGAGTGGATAAAAGTTAAATATCCAATGAGTATGGAGTTGGGTATGGGGATAGATATAATAGATGGATATGAGTATGGAGGATATAAATTCCAACCCAAATCTGATCCATTGTCATCCCTAATATTGCGTACTCGGAAGGTCATCAATGGCCTGAGTGGTTTTTACCAATTA